>PNEQ01039857.1:0-12164 GCA_003012365.1 Medauroidea extradentata | reverse complement strand
AACCACAATAAAACAACAAATATATGCCTATTTGCACCACGACGAGGCCAACTTCAACACCATCAACAACTTCAACACAGGGCCAACCTTATTTGCTCCACGACGAAGGCTCCCATATCACCATAACATAACCTCACAACGTCGACGCTTCTTACTCAACACATGATTCATACCTCCATTCACACACCTTCTCCCACTATAACCAATTCCTCCTTCCACTACTCCTTTGCAGCACTCCCCTTTACGTTTCATTAATTTAATAAAACTCACAATTATATTAACCAGTTTCTAACCTCAAAATCAAAACCTTAACCCCCTTGACCTCTTCCCGTTACAATAATTATCTATAATGCCTTATATTCCTCAAACTTCACCTCTGAAACTTAACCACAACATTTGTTTACACTGCTGCTACACCACAAGTACAGGTAAGTTAATCATTTTCAAATTTAATTTCTCAAATAATAATTGTTATTTTCTCCACTGGTTTATTAATGTCTGCATAATTAACCTCTACTTGTTCATATTACCCCAACTTCAATATTCGTTTACATTAACATAAACTATATCTCAAGCCTCTGCATGAATCCATAATAAACTTCAGGGTTGACCAATGTCAAGAAATTTCTAATTATGTACCTATACATTACCAACGTTTTATTTAAAAATTTAATATTTCAGTTACTTCTACCTTGCCCACAAGGTGAAAAACTGGATCAACAACCTTACTCAAACTTCACAAACATCAACATTCTTAACGTACTGAAGGTACCTACTTACATAATTCCCATGTTGTCATAACCCTTGTGGTGCCATAACCCATATAATAATTTTGATTAGGTAACTTGTAAAATGTTTTCATTAAAAATTATATACTACACACATGTTTTTGTACCCTGTCGAAAATGTCCATCAAACCACATCATTCCTCTTGCTCCTCTGAGCACAACACAGGGTACACACTGTCAACTCTACCCTTGATCTTCACCTTTCCTCGTGTCCACTCCTGCACCCCCCATCTCTCGACTCTTCTCTGCACCCCAATACATCTCTGCACCTCTCGTTTCACTGCACATGCTTTACTCGCCAGCTCCTCCTGACCTGTAAACACATTACTCAGGTGCCATTCCTGCACCCCCCACTGTTCTACCTCTCTCACCTCAATAATGCCATCACACCTTTTCTCTGCCCCCAGAATGCTCTGTCCATTTCCCATTTATGTAGTTTCACCCCCCAGTTACAAATAAATTTGCCTTTCCTTAATAGTTTCACATCAGTGACCGCTTCAGTTCCCTTAATTCCTTTACCTGCCCTCTCATGGTACATAAAATTAATGTCATTAATAGGCCTAACCTCACCTTTACCATCCTGCACCTGTGTCACCGTTTGTTCCTTTAGGCCTACATCTACAACCTGTTCTGGTCTATTAAACACTTCTGCACAACTCTTAATTTTGTTTTTCAGCTCTTCTTTACGCTCCTTAGCCTCCCTCCTCAGTTCTCTAATTTCACCTATCAGTTCTTTTGTTACTCCTATTGTCCTAGTCTGTTTTTCTATTATTGCCCTAGTCTGGGCCTCTAACATTTCTTTTACTAAGTCTAATTATTTTTTTTCTGTAGATGCCATACTTTTAGATTATATTTACGCCTGGTTTCCTAAGTGAGACAAAGTGTATTACTGTAATTGTGTTTTATTAATTTACCTGCACTTACAAAAAAAACTATGTTCACATACCGCTTGTTGTCTTCTTGGTAACTTAGGGCACACAAAAAAAAAACAGTACTTGCTAACAATTTAGAACGGCTCACAGCGGCTACCTGCCCGCACTGGTAAACACTAACCTGTTGTTTGTTTCCTTCTTTACCTTGCAGCTCTTCTACTTGGTGTTGTTGTTGTTTCTTGTTGACGTGACCTGTTTCCTGTACCGCCGGCGGCGACTGATACTGTCGCTGCCGTCGAGCTGCCGCTGTCCTGGCACTGGAAGGGCTGGTTGTTGTAGCGGGTCCTAGGGCCCCCCGAGGTACTTTGGTTCCCTCAGGTCCCTGTTCGGGCGCCAGAATGTGATGGGTTCTGCTCCCTGCACTCTGTTCGCACTGTCGTAAAATGTCTAGAAGCTTATTTTTAGGCTATGATGTCCCTATTCGGGGCGGCAGAATGTGACGGTGCACGTTCTCTCTCTGCTCGTCTGTTGTGCTGTTGATTCCTTGCAGCTACCTTCCATTACCGGCGGCAGCTGATTTCGGCGAGCGATGACTTTGACAAGTCCTTTAGAAATTAGAAATACTTCCCTTTTGTTTTACTTGCCCAGATAGCCTGAGGTATTTCAAACGGTGTCCGCGTAGAGAGAAAACATTTAAGTGGGCATATATAAAAAAAAAGAAAAAAAAGGTTTCCGTTTAGTTTTTTTTTTTTATTTAATGGTTCACTTGTACATCGAACACTCACTGCTTAACCACTTAAATTCATTCCAGTAACCTTTTCAACTTCGAAACGTAAACATTAAAGGGTGATACAAGTGCTTAACTTGACGTAGTCTAGAGTGTTCGTCCAGGTCTTTCTGCAGACGTAATATGCCTGGGTTTGCTCAACCAGCAACTACTTAGATATCCTAACTAGCTAAAGAAAAATGATGAACAACAAAGCATCGCAGGCAATACCGCCCACTTTACTCCCGAATCCGCCCTCTAGGCTTCACAACCCCTCTGCCCCGTCCAACACGTCCTCCTCCTTCCGCCATGACGCCCCAACTACCCACAAAAAACTTAGCCTGCCATCTTTCCGCGACCGAGTCCAAGCTCCGACATATCACGACTGACTTTCCTGGGCGAACACCCGGACTTACTTGGCCGAGCGGCGGAGGGATACATCAGGATCCAACTTGCCTAAAAAGCTGGTTAATTTACGTTTATAACCTAAAAATTGTATGTAACATAGATACTGATAAATTCACAATGCATTTTACTCCATACTACCAGCTAAATATTCATTAGTTTATTAATTGGGGATGTGCAGCGTTCTCAATCTGTCGCGGATCACCACCTTCTTAGTGTTGTTGCACACGACGCTACCACCCACGTTGATCGAGAAACGCCCTGCAGAGTCCCCGCATTCCAGCACGTCCCTGTTCGTGCCTCCAAGCGAGTGAACTCTGACCTGCCTGCCAGATAAATCTATCTAAGCACTTGCTAGTTCCGAGCTTATTTGAAATTGTAAAAGCCAGCACTTCTCTGTACGTGCTTCCAAGCAAGAGAACTACTACTAGCCTGCCAAATAAATCCTATTCCAGGAGAAGCAAGCTAAGATTCCAAACACGACATACATCCGATAAAATTGACACGTAAAATTCTATACTTTTCTCTTGCTGTAACAGTCAAAGTTAAAATAAAAAAAATAAGTTTTAATGTAAAATTCTCTACTCGCATCCCCAATTAATAGGTTGGATTCCGCTGTATACATCCTTATACCTGGTTAAGTTGGCCTACTTAATTTGTTATAAACAGAGAAAAAAAAACATTTTACGACAAAAAAAATTGAAATTACTATATGATAAGAGGCCAAGTAAGTGCTACGTGCCAGTGCACGTCACACTGTGATGTGAACTGCATGTTTTAAGGAACACAATGTCCAAACAAATTATGCATTATGTTAATTGTTTTAATGGTGTATGATGATAAAAACAGTAAAAAAATTAATTTTGTGCTTATTATTGATGGGGATTTTGTAAGAATGTAAACTGTAGTGAACTTTTTACTGTCTGCGTGAGGCAAGAGAGATAGAAGACATTGTAATGTGAATAGCATAGATAAAGGATGTGCAACAGTTCAATGAGCATTTGCGCATGCACCTGAACAATGTGACTGTAGTACAGTTTAGTTCCTAATATGCTAAAGTTTGGGCAGGGGTAGTAGGTCGTCTTGGCATGGGTGGTGCAGCGTGCCATTTTCAAACATTAATTAAGCAGGTCTACAACATACTTCTGTGACCAGCAGGTTCCCACCGCTGCTCCCACTCGTCATGTTCGGGGTGCTCAGGCGACGGCACCTCTAGCGACGTCGGTGAGGGGGACCGCAGCACAGCGCCCCCGCTGCCCATCATGAGGCCGCCCGCCAGGCCACTGGGTGAGAAGCAGAAAGTCAAGTTCTCAGACACCGTCACACACATCCTTGTACCCGTGAGTGCTGCTTCCCTTACTATTTTCCACATTTTGATAAGTCCTGGACACCTGTAAGGCTGACGTTTTCTTTAATTATTCATGTTTCAAAATTGGCTAGAGATATATTGAAAATATGAAAGAGGATTAGCTGTAGTACAATGTATGGTAAAGTGAGATCTTTTGAAGCTTTGGAATTTTTCTTGTCTTTATTTACTGGTTTTGGCTAATGGGTACATTTTCTCAACTTGTTAAGATAAATTTAGTAATGTATAAATTTTACCGTACTTAGAAGTAATCCTGGCCTAGCCAGCTTGTATGGACATAAAACCAAATTGCAGTGTTCGATCATTTGTAGCCTGAGGACCCTGACTTGGCCAGTGAACCATCGCTACTGCGCAAATGCTAAAATAAAGTGTGATCTTCGTTTTAACGTATAGGTACTATTCAGTAATAACTTTTGCGTTTCAATCCAAATGTTTTTATTACTAGCCTAGCATAATTTTCCTACCTTTCTTGTTATTTACATTAAGAGTATTCCTGAGAGAACAAGATTAAATATATTTTTTACTGTTTATCTTTGGCTAGACAATGGTCACTTTACGATGAATCACTTAAGTACTTTACCATGCATTGTGCATATTATGTACACCTGTGCTAAAATTTGTGTGCATGCCCAACAATTTTGATTCTGATTCTATTCCTTGAGTAATAGAACTCTAAATGATATTAAATATTTGAATTTAAACACTGTATTTACTCGTGTACAGTCCCCCCTTTTTGGCCCAAAATTTATTTAAAAAATTAGGAGGGTGAGCTATACATAGGACAAACTACCATCACTGTCAAAAAATGTGTAAGCACTGAAATTACAGACATATTTGTTTTATATGCCGATTATGACTGTGAACTTTCACAAAAATGCAAACAGTAATAGTAAGCCGTAATAGAAACGCTTACATCAACTAATTAACGTGTCTCGGTAGTCGGTACCGATAGTAACAGCGCGGGAGCGCGCCAACGGTGTTTGTTTGTAAACAATGGAAAGTTCAAGGTTAAAGATTCTATTTTAAGGAACATGGCCGTGCTTCGGCTATTGAATTTAACAAAAATGGACCGTGTTTTATTTGCTATTGAACTTATAAAAAAAGTAAGTTATCATAACATAAAATAATTATTTTACAAAACTCAACTTATTTTAATTTGTTGCAGACACCACTTGCGCACTTTTGCAGTCGACATCAAATTGTCTCGCTGCGCTTTTTTTTAATGCTCTTGAGCATATTTCACCACTTTTAACTTAACTTCAGCAGTGAAACTGCACCTTTTTTCCCCATTATCAAACTGTGACGTGCACTGGCACGTAGCACTTACTTGGCCTCTTATCATACAGCAATTGCAAATTTATTTTTTTTGTCTTAATTAATATTTTTTTTTCTCTCTGTTGTTTATAACAAATTTAGTAGGTCAACTTAAACCAGGGATAAGGATGTATATACGGCAGGATCCAACATATTAATTGGGGATGCTAATAGAGAAATTACAGTAAAAGTCTTCAAAATTTAAAATTTAACTTTTACAGCAAGAGAAAAGTACGTATTTAATTTGACGTGTCAATTGTTTCGGATTTATATCGTGTTTGGACTCATTTGAAAGCTAATTTAATTTCAAGCAACTTTTCTAAGCAAACTTTTCTTATATTTGGCCTTGATGGATTTTTTAAATTTTAAGAAGCCTCTTAGCTTGCTTCTCCTGGAATGGGATTTATTTGGCAGGCTGGTCAAAGTTCTCTTGTTTCGAAGCACGTACAGAGAAGTGCTGGCTTTTAAAACTTCAAATAAGCTCTGAGCTAGCCAGTGCTAGTATGGATTTATCTGGCAGACAGGTCAAAGTTCACTCGCTTGGAGGCACGTATTGGAACGTGCTGGAATGTGATGAGCTCTGCCGGGCGTTTCTCGATCGACGTGGGTGGTAGTGTCGGGCGCAAAACTTCGTGAAGGTGGTGATACGTGACAGATTGATGACGCTGCTTGATTAATGTTTGAGAAAAAAGTGATGTAATATGCAGGAAATGAAAATACCAGTGCTGTTATAAGCAGGAAATGAAAGCAATATTCCTTATGGAAAAGTGGTGGGACTAAAGAAAATTAATCTTATAAGCAGGAAAATGTTATATGTATCCAGAAATGTTATAACAGGGTTCTACTGTACTCGTTATCTGCTTCACTCAGGAAGATGGCTATACTACTGTTTTGTGATGGAATGCCAGGCAAAGGTGTTTATTAGTTTAAGGGTTAATTATTTCTGGCTATGTTTTCTTATCATACTCATACGACTGTGCTGCCAGATCATGGGTTTTTTTACTCTTAGAGGAAAGACGAATACAATGTTTTAGCACTTCTATGTTTGCACCTCTCAGTAAGTTGTTTTGTCTATGAAACCTACATAGGTTAATAATAAAGAGAGTGAAACATAAACCTGAATTTCTTTTGTGAAAATAATACAGTCAGAACATTTTTGGTCCTCCGGGCCAGATAAGTTGATTCCGGCATAAAATGTGTATACCATACTGCTGTTTGTCAACACCACGTACCTACGAATATGAACTCTTGAAAATATATCACACTTTCGTACCAACGACCGCATCTGTCGAAGACTTTGTGTTGTGTTGGGTACCATTACGACTATTTAATGTTGTCAGTCGTAAGGTTAGTATTACAACATTTCTCATCTTGTGTTAACTGTTTTTAAGTATATTTAAGAAGGTCATAATGTCCAAGAAAGAACTGCAAACTAGGCTGCATCGGGTAAAGTACGGAATAAAGAGGTTATTTACATTGGCATAGCAAGCGGAAATTGATTCTAGTCATGCTGGTTTATTCTTAGCCTATTGCACTGATTTGCAGAAGTTAAATGATGAATTTGAGGAAAGTCATTTTCAACTCGCATCACAATCAAATGATATAGAAACGAGCGAAAAGGAATTAGAAGATTTTGACAATGCATTTTATAGAATACAAGAAGTAAAAATAGATTGCAGGCTTTCGCGGCCGTTGTCTGCATTTTCTTGGCTACCTGATGATGGCAGCTGCAACGATTGCCGAAACGTCGCAAGACAATCCTCAGACGCGGCTCACACCCACAAGCCAAGAAAATGAATACAAGAAGTGTTGTCAAAGTTGTCTCTTTCTGAAACTAAACCAAACAGTGAGGGTCATGTTACCGAAGGTGAAAGCAAAACAAAGAATTTGAAACTTCCCAATTTACAACTTCCTGTATACAAGGGTGTTATTACAGAATGGACTATTTTTATGATCTCTTCACATCACTGGTTCACAAGAACAGTTCACTCTCTGCAGTTAAAAAACATCAGTATCTGCTTACATCGTTGTCTGGAGAACCTTTCAACCTGATTAAGTCCCTTCCTCTCTCTGAAAATAATTATGAGCTGGCCTGGAAAACATTGACTGAACGATATCACGATGTACGAGCAATCGCTACTATGCACTGGAAGAATATAATGTGTCTCCCAAAACTCAGTATCAGTGCTCCAGATAAATTAAGAAACCTGGTTGATGTACTCAAGGAGAATTTAAGAGCCCTGGCAGTTCTTTCTCTTCCGGTGAGTGAGTGGAGTTTTGTACTGTTAAATATCATATTACCTAAATTGGATCAGGAGACGAGAAACCAATTTGAATTGGCTCATAAGGATGTCAAAATGCCTACATTTGAACAACTTCTAAACTTCCTTGAGTCACATTGCAAGGCCCTGTTACTAGCCAGCAGTAATATTTCGACTTCACCTGGCTTGAGTTCTTCCAAAATTCGTGCAATGTCTTTACCACAACCAAGTTTCAAAAATTCATTTTTGACAACCTCCGACAAAAATGAATGTACTGTATGTAACGGTGATCATACAGTATACAGATGTCCAGAATTCCTTGAATGGTCACTTGATAAAAAATTAAAATCAGTTAGAGAAATGAACCTGTGCTTTAACTCTCTCAGTTCCCATCATGTTAAGGAATGTAATTCAAGAAGAAAATGTTCCCACTGCCATAGAAGTCATCATTCACTTCTTCATATTCCGGCTTCTACACCCTGTACTCCAAACAATAGTTCTTCACCAGTAACAAATGATACAGTTAAGAAGTATCAGAATGAGAATCCTATGATATCAATAGCATCTTACAGTGACAATTCAAGTACTGTAGTCTTGGGAACAGTTGTGGTTCGTGTCAAAGCTGCTAGTGGTGCGTTAATGCACGTTCGTGCCTTGCTGGATTCAGGGTCTCAGTCCTCATTTATTTTTGAAACTTGTGTCCAAAGGTTAGGCCTGCGTCGTCGCAGCGCTAATATACCAGTTGTCGGACTTGCCCATTCTGTTGTCAATGCTAATAAGGGCCTTGTTTCTCTGATTTTGGTACCATCTGTGAGAAGTGAGTCACAAATTGTAACCAGTGCACTAATACTACAGGAGATTGCATCAGAGTTACCTAACATGCACCTGCCTCAAGAGGTAAAACAGAAATACAATAGTTTGGAGCTAGCTGATCCTACATTTGATATTCCTGGACCAATTGGCATACTCTTAGGTGCTGACATTTACGCAGATTTGTTTGATGGTGGGCGGTATTGTGACGGGGCTCCGTCTACGTTGTTGTGTTTGTTTGTATATGTATATACGTAGATGTTAGAAGTTACGATGTAGTTGTTCTGCGCGACAGAATGTGACGGGTCCTCTCCTCTGTTGCTGCTTGGCTGTAGATGTATAAGGTGAAGATATTTGGTATCGAGGCCTGTTTGCGGCGGTAGAATGTGGTGGTGCTGTATATACGTATGACGTTGTAGGTTATGTTGACCCTTGCTGCCGGCGACGACTTATCAAATTAGACTTTTCCTTGTTTGTTATTTATATGCCCGGATAGCCTGAGGAAATTACCTAAGGAGTTTACTTAAAAGAAAAAAGAAGCAAAATTTTTAAAATAACTTTCAGTTTCTTTAAATAATATTTCACCAGACGTACATGGCACAATAACGTACAAAAATTCTTTCCCGTGATTTTATATATTGCGGTGTGAACGTGAATAGGTAACACCAATGGCGGAATTCACTAAGTCATGAGTGTACGTCCAAGTTTATTATCGGTTGTGATCTGCCTCAGTTTGCTCCACAAAGGAAAACGACCTAAACTACGGGGTACCACTAACGGTGTCTTAAACTGCTATACTCATATGTACAGCTATTTCTTGCACCTACTTACTTGAGTACTACTCTTAACAAACACCGCAAAAGAAATACATATTAGAGAAATTTAGTGATGGCAACACAGCCCACTTTACTCGCAGATACGCCCTCTAAGCTTC
Organism: Medauroidea extradentata; assembly: GCA_003012365.1. NCBI lineage: Eukaryota > Metazoa > Arthropoda > Insecta > Phasmatodea > Phasmatidae > Medauroidea > Medauroidea extradentata. The sequence goes on along the minus strand of PNEQ01039857.1, from coordinate 2,648 downwards.
ACCGCCCCTCTACCACGTTTAACACGTCCTCCTCTTGCCGCCATGACGCCCCAACTAAACAAAACACTCAGCCGGCCATCTCCCAGCGACCGTTCCCTAGCTCCGATGGATCACAACTAACTTTCCTGGGCGGACACTCGGACTTACTCGGCCGAGCAGCGAAGGGATACATCACGATCCAACTTGCCTAAAAAGCTGGTTAATTGACGTTTATAACCTAAAAATTGTATGTAACATAGATACTCATAAATTTACAAAGCATTTTATTCCATAATACCAGCTAAATATTCATTAGTTTATTAATTGGGGATGTGCAGCGTCATCAATCTGTCGCGGATCACCACCTTCACAGAGTTTTGTGCCCGACACTACCACCCGTGTCGATCGAGAAACGCCCGGCAGAGCTCATCACATTCCAGCACGTTCCTATATGTGCCTCCAAGCGAGTGAACTCTGACCTGCCTGCCAGATAAATCCATCCTAGCACAGGCTAGCTCAGAGCTTATTTGAAGTATTAAAAGCCAGCACTTCTCTGTACGTGCTTCCAAACAAGAAAACTGACCAGCCTGCCAAATAAATCTTATTCCAGGAGAAGCAAGCTAAGAGGCTACTTGAAATTTAAAAAATCCAAACAAGGCAAAATATAAGAAAAGTTTACTTAGAAAAGTTGCTTGGAATTAAATTAGCTTTAAAATGAGTCCAAACACGATATAAATCCGAAACAATTGACACGTCAAATTAAATACTTTTCTCTTGCTTTAACAGTTAAATTTAAAATTTTGAATAGACTTTTACTGTAATTTCTCTATTAGCATCCCCAATTAATATGTTGGATCCTGCCGTATATACATCCTTATCCCTGGTTAAGTTGGCCTACTAAATTTGTTATAAACAACAGAGAGAAAAAAAATATTCATTAAGACAAAAAAAAAATAAATTTGCAGTTACTGTATGATAAGAGGCCAAGTAAGTGCTACGTGCCAGTGCACGTCACAAAACGACGTAACTAAATAAACTGACAAGAAAACAAGAATGGCACGAATACTGCTAGCAGTTACCGATAACAATGGCCTCTACGCGTGTGTACCTCACAGCAGAGCTTGCACAACTGAAGAATGAGGCAACGCAGCATACTAGAGCCTAGATCCAGGACCTATAAGCACAGTGGCGCATGCGCAGTAACACCTTCCCCTCCACTCGTCCCTTCTCTTTCCAACCCACTATGCTCTCTCACTCTCCAGCCCATCCCTTCGCCCATCCATACCCCCTTACACGCATTCACACTGTACGGACGGAGGCTAACCTATGAAGTATGAAATAATTTACACAAGCGATTCCTTTGCCGCGCGTCACTCGGAGACGAAGTATAGCTGAAATTGTGCTGTGTCTTCTCACATTTTTTTTCTACATTATCCTCCAACAACACAGTAAATGACAATATGTAATTTTTCTCAAAAATGATTTTCTCGGGCTTGTACTTTGTATTTTGCTCATCAACGAGCATCAACATGGCTATTGAAATATACTCAACAACGTGTAGTATAGTTTTACCATAGCACTGTTATGTTCCGGTTACTGTTTGGGAAATGCGAAAGGTACTGGGGTTCGTTTCCCAACCCAGTCTGGATGTAAATTTTTATTCGTAAAAAATGGTCACTGAAATGTTTCTAACAACATTTGTCACAGAATCAGCTCGGAATACATGAAATTTTCCTTGCCGCATTAAACAATTAGGACGGGAGGTGTTGGTCACTGTGGTGAGGAGGGGGCGGCACCAATCAGCGTAATAGTTTATAAACATTTCATTGTACTTATTTATTTTTTTAGCTGTAAAAAAGTTGTTAAATAATCCAGCTGCTGATAATTTTCTTAGGATTCAAATCTAAGTCGGATATTTTTTGTGTGTGTTTTATTGTTGAACATCATTGTACCTTAAATTTTTAAAATGACGGCAATTTAAAAATAAATAAACCTTTCCTACCTGAAAACAAATCTTTAAAGAGCAATGATTACGTATATGAGAATTTTAAAACTTTTATTTTCGTTCCAATATTGAATAGACTCTGCACATTAAATGTTTAAAAAAGCTTATTTTCTTGACGTCTTTGTCCGTATACTTGTTACAAAACAATAATAAACAAGTTAACTTTTAAAATTCTTGGTATTGCCGGTATAAGGTTGAACAGTCATGTCAATGTAAATTTTTAAAATAAAACTTATTGTTTAAAGAAATGTCTATCCTAATATATAAAACATACTGTAGCGGGGCTGCTGCTCTGCGTCTTGCGTCTACGTCGAGTTGTTGTTATCTTGACGTTTATAATTGAGGTTATGATGTTCCTATTCGGGGCGGTCAGAATGTGACGGGTGCTTCCTCTATGTATGTTGTTTGTTTGTATAGATGTTGGACGCAACTCTCCTCCGTTGCTATTACAAGTAGTTAGCCGGCAAAAAAAAAAAACAAAACAAAAACACAGCGAGCTGATGTAGAGGCGGTGCCTATTATATTGATGCCCGGATAGCAGTGAGGTTAATCAGCTACAGATGAATAAATAAATAAAAATCATAATATCGGCATTTTCTTTCTTTTATTTAACCGTTCTTTTGACGCAGTTTAACAGACACAGGCCATTAACATTGCGAGTGCT
>PNEQ01039856.1:0-12164 GCA_003012365.1 Medauroidea extradentata | reverse complement strand
ATTTGCCAGTGCTATGTATGTTTTGTTTCAGGAATTGAAAGGACTCTAGTTGAAATGAAATTTTACATGAGTGATAATGTGATTGTTTGTAGTGCGGACTGAGTAACAAACCATCCTGTTAAGACACTAATTTGTTATCACTCCGCAGGAGGGGCATTCTGTGATGAGTGCAATTTCATTTTCATGTCTTGTGGCTGCAAATATTTTATTATTCTATGGACTTAAAATTGTTTGTAAATTTTAAAGATCTGTGTATTTTAGATTTAAGGTGATTATGATCAGGTAGCTGATCTTATGTTGTATAGCAGCAATTGTTTAGATGTTTACTCTACGTCCAGGATAGTACTCTATGAAAAGAGAATATGGGTGGCAAGTTTGAAACAATGAGTTTTTGGAAGAATGGAATGTGGTCTGATTAATTTGGAAAATTTTAACATTTACTGAATATTTGTAGAGTAAAAGCCACCAACCATAGCAATAAAAATAGAGATGATGAATATTTTGCTATGTCAAATTTATTTACAGTATTTGTTTCTGTTCAAGAACAAGAATGCCTTGAATAATCAGAGTTAAGTACAACTTTATACCTTCCTTGTTGCAGCTTTTTAGGACTTAACTTCAAAATATATTTGGCACACTGATTTAGCAAAGGTAATAAGTATCTACGGTTAGTGCTTATTTTAGTTAAAATAGACTGTGACAATCTCAGTGGTCCTGAAGTTCTCATTGCTAGCTACCGGTGCAACATTTAAATTAAGCATATCGAGGATACACTTGTACTTCTAGCGCCTATTTCTGTTTCTGCACCTATTCAACTCTGTTCCATGTGGGTCACAGCAGTATGGTGGGTTGTAGTATAGGATGCTGTTGTAACATTTCATTATAGAACGAAATATATCATATTTCAAGCCGATTTCGAGAAAAGAACGAAAACATTTGAAGGAAAAATATAAACAATAGGTTTTTTAATTATTACGATAAAAGTATAAGCTATACGGAAATTATAACAGTTACTTAAAAGTTAGGTATTTAAAATATCTGTCGTCTGAAATTTTTTTTATTAAAATCGGACAAACGGTTGTTGAGATATTGCGTTTTTTAAAATGCAGTCAAGTAGCAATTTTGAATGGCCACCATATTGTATAGCTACATCTGCCAGATGGCTATCACCTATTTTTATGTTCTATGTGAGTCAATGTTCAAGTCCTACAAGTTTCACCAATTCCCCCCATTTTCACCTTAAAAAGTAGCTGGCACACGGACTAATAAATTATACAGATCGCAACCCGGAGCTGTCAGCTGAAGGGCGTATTTTGTTTTACTTAAAATCTGAGGATTATTAAGAAAATTTTAGTAGTATATTTGTTGACTTAACTTCCTAACGTCAACATGAACTTCCGTTTCATACATCATTCCCATTGAACCTTGCTTCAAGACTTTCAAGAGTCACTGATCATGTACGTCTTTGCTGCTATCCTAATAATTACGGGACATTTCGGGAATTCATTCCAGAAGACACACGATATCAAACTTTTGTCCATATCATTACTAGGGATCAAAAGATTTCGCGAAAAGGGGTTTTTGTATCGTCTAATTGCAATGCCTTTCTTGCACAACTGCAGTTATGCGTCATGCTTATTGCATTTGAGCAGAGATGTCTCTCATTTTGACTACGCTAATCAGAATACGGTTAGCTGCGACACCACACGTCTGCTATTTTCGGATAGAAGCCCCAAGACGATGGGAGTTAAAACATCCAATCATTAATAGAGCCCATTAATTTTCGCGAAAAGAATTTTGCAGCACTTTGTTTCAGTGCCTTACGTGCGCACCTGCATCTCTGCTATGTGGTCAGTGATTGGATGCCGTAACACCCAGCGTGTGGAGGTTAAACCCGCAAATCACAGACGTGATGTGTGACAGTTATCCGTCTACTGATTGGCACAGTCAAATGAATAACGACTCTGCACAAAAACACTCTGTCAATAGCCATGAAGTTGAACTGCAGGTGTGCACGTAAGACACTGAAACAAAGTGGGGCAAAAATCTTTTCGCGAAAACGTCCTGCCCGTACTCATTACGATTGGGTCTCTGTTACTGAATCTCTTCCTTGAGGCCCGTGTACCAATATCAGACCTGCATCAAAACCCTCACTAACACCCGCGCTACCTCGTCACACGTACAACTGGTCACTCACTGGAGCAGCAGTCTACAGTCTAAAAAAATAGTTTGTAAATTTACCAGACGTGCGTATAGGAGCGCTAAGAAAGTAGGCATGGTAGAATTGTTTCCCAGACATCCATGGTAACACTCCTAAACCTAATTATATAACAGTCAAATGCATATTAAAGTTACCAGACTTGTATTGTAACAACAGCAAAAGTTTGCATATTTACAAGACGGAAGTATGGTAACTGTCCCATACTGCGTCTGGGAAAATAACTTCCTAAGCATTCAAGGAAGTTTTTTTTACAGTCTATGTACAAGTATCTGAGTACAAAGTGTACAAAGAAGTTTGTTTGCGTGGTCTTCCAGCTTTACTAGCCGAGTGCAAGTACCATTTTTCACTAGCAGCGGAATGTCAGGAAGAGCAATTAGTGGCTGTGACCACACGAACGATAAGTGACAGTAAACAAGCAAGGTTTTGTTGATAGAAACCCGGAAAAGAACTCAACGTTCACTCACTGTCTATAAAACCATAACGGCCATTTTCCCAATGCCGCACTGTGCTGATACTGATTGCTTACTTTCTTGGGTAAATGTGATTTCAGTAGTTTCCTTTGCAATAACGTGTGTGCTACTCGACCTCGACAACTAGTCTTCCTGAGGGGAAGAAGTGTGGCGCTAGTGGTAGGTAGATACGTCACATGGAGGGGAAATGTACTGCGCCTGACATGAGTTCATGGCACATGGTCAGTGGAGACGTAGCGCGGCGAGAACCGAGCCAGCTGCCTGTGCCACAGTATTATGGCCGGTGCTGTGGTGCGCCACACCAATTGCGTGTGGTTTTCAAGGATAACACAGCGGCAGTTCTCATTTTTCCCGCGGGACAAGTTGTCGTGGTCGAGTAGTACTTCTGATATAATACCAATCACATCTCTCAAACATAAACAAACACATGACGGATTTTTTTTTCTGCCAATTATGCTTTACCTCGGCGAGGAAGGGCGCAAATGACAGTCATTTCTGACAAAACTGGCATGTGCTGTTTCCAAGCGAACAGCCTACAAAATAATCACTTCCTGTAAAACGAACACCTGCTAGCAGAAACACCTGACAGAACTGGCAGAAAATGACAGACTGGCAGACCACGCGAACAAACCACTGGACTTCAGAGTCCAGCCGGCTGGTCCTTGAATTCATGAAATTTTTGAGTCCCTATTTTTAACGGAAACAGTACAAGATCATTGTTTTCCAGTTTGTGTAAACCAGGTTGTATGCGCCTGTCGCCGCTGTACCGCAGTCAACGCGATACAGACCCGTAAATATCGCAGTTTCCATCACTGGCGTCGATAATGATATAAAACTCGTCACACTTGGGACGGAAGCCAGGCGCGGGGGCCGTCATAAAACTTCTTTTTGTTCCCCGGCAACAATTGCCTCTTCACCGCAGGCATCCGGCCAACTTGGAAATTCGTCAATATTCAGCTTTCTATAAAGGCGTCTGATAGGCGGTCAGGAGTCACGTTATGACAACGCCACGTCTATGATTAATGTACTCAACACGCACAGCACAGTTGAGACGAGCAAAAAAAATATCGCAATAAAGGCGCGGTGTATTAGCCTAGATGAACTGTTCCCAAACTGGGGGGTCGCGACCCTTAACTGGGTCGCGGGCTGTTTCGAGAGGGGTCGCGACAGGCTTCGAAAATAATTTTAAAGAATATAAAAATACTCGATAAAACCAAAAAATGTAAAAATGAAGATCCAAACGAATGACTGAACTTAAAAAAAAAGTAAATTAATACTAATTACTGAGGCCACAAATATTTACGTCAATATTATTAGTTGGAATGGAGGAGGTCACAGTTAAAAATTGTACACTAAAAGGGGTCGCGGTTTAAAGTTGTACCCAAAAGGGGTCGCAAGACCAAAAACTTTGGAAACAACTGGCCTAGATGAACGGTTTATCAAAATTTCCAGGAAATTTAAAATAAATAAGCAAACAAAAAACTGCAATACTAAGAAATTGTATTTGGTAATTTTGTACGCAAGGATGTTGCCAGCGTGATAGAGTAATGAGTTTATGGTGAATTATTTAAGACGCCGTAATTTTCCGATTTTCGATTCCGTCGCAGGATATTACGCTCTAACTATTGCCTCCGACTTAGTTCGCGATGTTTCTAATTTAATGTGTCTTTGAGTCGTGCAAAAGTTCAGTCTTAATATAACAAATTACCTAAAGTGATTCATATAAACACCAGTGGCGTGGCGCGCGCGTGTTGCAAGGTAAAGTGTACTTTGCGACGTCTGTACAAATTCATGAGTTGGCTATCTGTAGTGGCGAGGCACGAGTGTTATGCCACTTATAATAGGCAACTCCGGGAATTGTACAGTCGTCACAAAGTACAGTCTACCATGCAACACCGCCACGCAACTGGTAAATATGTGTTTCTGTTTTCAACTTTTTTTATACCAAAAGTTAAATCTTTCAAAAAAAAATAAGAAAATAAACGTTGACAAAGAAATTTTTTTGAAAATAAATGTCCAAATGCACGTAGCGGTTTTACGTACGACATTAAAAATAAACTGAGATACCCAACTGAAAAGAAATAATAATGTTGCATGCTACAAGTTGATATATAAAAAATGTAGAATAATATATTTCTGTTTTAAAAAATTGTTAAATTTTTTAAATTTTCATTTTAAATTCCAGCATTTTTCTGTCGCAGCATTATCTGTACCGTTGCCATTCCTGTCACTTTCACACGGCTGTACTTAGGACACCTTTGCGAACAGAGCTAACGTTTGCTGGTATTTTCCCTTCGGAATTGTCTATACGTACACATTTTAGGAGTATTCCAGGGAAATACCGACGCCAGTTGAGAACATTGCACTTAGTAGCAAGAGGCAAGAGGTGAATTAACTAGTGTCGACCTTAGTAGAGACAGAGTGCTTAGCAGCTGTGTTCCAATTACAAAAATTCAAAATTATGTTACGAATACACGCTTACGGAATTCACGAGGGTAGGGTAGGCCAGCCAAATGTTCAAATTTTACGTGTTTAAAATTTTACCGCAGGGAAGTTTAGCGGCGTTCAAAATTTCAACTGTTGGCCTCTCGATCAACTACTGAAACTAATATATACTGGCTAAATAAATAAATAAAACAACGTGTAAAGAATGCACTACGGGTGTAGCATTTAGCGAAATGTTTATGAAGTATAAAATATGTAGGCTTCTATTTATTCCCGTCATCATGAAACCTTCAATACCATTGCAGGCGTTCATCAAATCACTGTAATCAACAAAAACTGATCACGTGACTGAGATGACTTACCCTATTCCAGAGAGTAAATTTTCGTAAGCGCCTTATATATTATTAAAATTAATTGTTGCCAACATGTGTAGCTATGATTTTACTTGTCTACTTTTCGAATTGTCTTACAGAAATTGAATACACATCTAAGATTTGTAAATTTTAACTGAATTTGTTAACTCCTGCTATTTTACGTCGTCCAGGCCGCGAAACAAGGCGCAGTCGAAATAACTGACGAATTATACTTTTTTATAATATCTGACTAGGATAATAAATTTTTAAAAATGTAGGCTATAGGCCTACACCTGCACATGATTTCACGGCTATAAATTTTTTAGTTAATTTTTTGGTGACGAAAACTCTTCAGCGGAAGATTTATATGGTCGTTTTGAATAATAAATCGATATGGTGGAAAATTACGAGAATATATTTCGCCAGAGTATTCATAACATCACTGTAGCAGTATCTTGTATGATTTGATGGTTATGTGGCACTGGTTAGTTGTCCACAGAAGACGCACAGACGTCCAGTTGTAGTGCATCAGAGATATCATTGGCCCAGTTAAAAGGGAGCTCACCAGAAAAACGAAAGAAAAGCGTTGGAAACGAAAACATTACATTGAAGCATATAGGACAGTCAACATTTCCCGCGATAAATCATTATTAGAGAATATGGTTAGAGATGATGGTTTATCGCGGGAAAACTTGATTGTCAGCTGTGTTTTGACGCACGTTTAAATTGCCAGAAGATAACTGGCTTTCGTTTGTACGTGAAGCTGTTGCCCTACTTGATTGTGCCAATAATCCCGCTGTTGTAATATTTGATGCCCATTATTTGTTTGCAGACGGCTACGTTTTGACAGACGTATATCACCCAATAATATCACAGACAAAATAGTAATACAGACGTGAAATGACGTGGCGGCTCGTTTGATATAGGCGAACTTGGCCGCTTATTGGCTGCCCGAGGCTGTAGACTCCAGCCCCGTGTCTGTTTGGCTCCTGCATGTTACTACAGGTTTCCTATTGGCCTGGCTGCCGACTAGCAGAGCAGCTGCCTCACGCTGATTGGCAGTAGGTGTTTCCTCCATGTTGCTGGCCAGGGAAGCCATTTTGCTGGCGTGTGTGACTGAGTTCGCCTTCCTGCCGACTATTTCACTTCTGTATTCCTAAATATTCTGTGATAATATGTTGCAAGAAATTACAGCGTTTTCAAGGGTATGTTGCCACAAAACATTTTCGCGATATACCATCATCTCTAATCAATATTAGAGACACGGAAATGTGGCGGGTTCAACGACCAGCCGGCTAGACTCCACAGTACTGTATACACTATGCCCTCAGATACTTGTATATTGTCTGCTGCTACAGTGAGAGGACAGTTGTACATGCGGCAAGGTAGCGCGAGAGTCAGTAAGTGTTTTCATGCAGGTCTGCTATTGGTCCACAGTCCTCAAGGAAGAGTTTCAGTCATAGTGGACCAATAGCGAAGGTAATGACCTTGTACAGAAGAGTGAACTTTAACGTCTTCTTACATAAATTCGCGAAATTTCAGGGTCTTTAAAATAACAAACCCTTCCGGCGCAGAATTTTTTTTTTAATTCCAAGGCAACTACAGCTAATTATTAGGGACCCTTGTTTTCCGCGAAAAGACTTTTGCCTCACTTTGTTTCCGTGCCTTACGAGCTCATCTGCAGTTCTGTACCGTGGTCAGTGATTGGATATTTTAACTCTCACGAGCCGTGGGATTCTACCGGCAAATCACAGACGTGTGGTGTTGCAGGAACGTTATTGAATTTGACTCACTCAAATGAGATACGGCTCTTCACACAGACACGCTGCCAATAACCATGAAGCAGAATTGCAGATGTGCACGTAAGGCACTGGAACAAACAGAGGCAAAATTGTTTTCGTGGAAAAACAGGGTCCCTACTAATTATTACAGGTCATCGTCACAAAATGTCAGCGGGAAGAATGCATGTATGTTTAGAAACGGTTGAACGAAGGAGGCAGACGCTCGTATCACGTACTGCGTTGCCACATTTTCCAGGACTCGTGCGCACGAGTTGCCAGGTGGCTAATATTCGTAACCACAACATTTCCGTCTGTGTCACATTTGGCCACCTTGTTATCTGCCACGCATTAGTAGCTCGTGTTAGCTTGCCGTCAACTCTGCACACGCACGATATCGCTTGAAACGTTATTGTTGCAAGGTGGAATAATTAATCCGTCACCCAGATGCGTAACAACTAGGGGCAGGGTAAATATCACCCCCTCCCCCCCCAACACACACACGCGAAATTTTGGATACGACGCCGAAAATAATTGTAAATTTCCGTTCAAACGTTGAAGAACGTATTTTAACAGGCATGTTATAATACCACATGTTTGGTGGAATCCCGCTGACATCAGACTATAACTAATTTAAAAACTGACTGTTCCTCAGCATAATTAGTAACGAAGAGTAACGAATCAGTCTGTGTAAAGTAGGCCTACTAGTGTAATATTGTTGTAATATTTTTCCCTCATTTTCCCTGTGCATCTAGATTATTGATATTTCTGTACGGGTTACAGCTTCTACGAAACATGTAATTTTTGTTTTCGTTAAATTAAATGACAATTTCTAAAGCAAGTCAAAATTCCTTAGTTGAAAGTAAATTAGAGGGGTGGCTAATTGCTTGTTCTCCCTTAATTAAAGAGTTTGTTTCGCTTCTGCCGTCAACACCCCTTTGTTTCCCTACTTCCTACCTCGCGCCTTTATCAAGCTACCTTCATTGTCCGATGTTGGTAATTCATAAGATTTTCGGTCCCTCTGAGCGAAGAATCTCAGTTGTATATATCTGGGTTCGTATTCAGGAGGTAGATCCTTCGTTCCGGGCATCCTTCGCTCTGATTGACATAAATGTTCATCGTAATCACTTTTCACTAGTTACCTTCTTTCATGACCTACCTGTCGACGAAACTGTAAGAACGCCGTCATACTCGAAGATATTTTACATGTCCGGAGCGGTAACGTTGACCGCCAACCGCCATTTTTTTTATTAATTTAACCATGATAGGGAGAAGAATTTGATTTACGGTAAATATTAACTCCAACATTAATGGAATTCTTTCATTAATTGGTAATGTAGGTCGTTACATACAGCTCGCCGTCATGTCTGGAAGAGGAAAGGGTGGACAGGTTAAGGGAAAATCCAAGTTGCACTTCAGCCGAGCAGAAGTGCAGTTCCCAGTAGGGCGAATCCACAGTTAAGGTAACTATGCAGAGCGAGTTGGAGCGGGAGCTCCAGTTTACCTGACCGCAGTCATGGAGTACCTGGCCGCAGAAGTGCTTGAGTTGGCGGGGAATACCGCATGTGACAACAACCGTAATGACGGGGAGATGAACAAGCTTCTGTCTGGTGTGACTATCGCCCAGGGTGGCGTCCTGCCAAACATCCAGGCAGTGCTGCTGCCCAAGAAGGCAGAGAGAAAAGCCTAAAGGACAACACCTTTGCTCTGTACGAGGGACAACGCGCTGGTTACAAGGATTCTTCTTGTCACGTTTCAACCATGATTCTTATTACGGGATGTCATCGCCAACCCCTACCTGGAGCACAAGATATGGAACGAGGGATGACATATGGAGCAGCAACGGAATGCAACGGCGCTGGAGGAGGGGAACTGGAGAACCCACCGGTAGAGCCAGGCGTCTTCGGTGAAAAGAATTTTGCAACAACTTGTTTCAATGCCTTACGTGCGTACCTGTAGCTCTGCTGCGTGGTTATTGGCGAGTGTATTATAGCAGAGACGTCTCTCATTTGACTGCGCCAATCAGAACAAGTTACTGCAACATCACACGTCTGTGTATTGCGGGTACAACCCCGAGACGCTGAGAACTGAAAAAAATCCTATGACTGACCACAAAGCAGAGCTGCATCTGTGCACATAAGACATTAAAATCAATTATTGCACATTTTTTTCCCCAAAAATCGCTGCCCCTACTCACCGGCCAATGACAACGTCCGCCACGTTTCCCACATGCCGAAACTCCGGCCGAACCCCAACGGAGATCGAACCCGGATCACCTTCATGGGAGTAGAACGGTCTGACCACTCGGTCACCGTGGCCCTCTTACATTCTGCCTGTCAAATTGTAGCTCAGAGTTTTTTGTTGCAAAATCAAGTTCTGCAGTTATTCTTTAGTAAAACATTCTGTAGTATGTGTCTATGATGCTTTTAATTTGTATATTGTGTAGTCTTGCTGTTTTTTATAATAACATTGTCACAATCTTCATCCATGCACTATCTAAGTGAAACCGTTGAATTATTAGGAACGTAAATATGTTGCTAATAAGTAGAGGTACGAGTATTTCGCGTATTAATCTGGCAACAGCCTAGATTTTTTCGTCCTATGTACGCACAGGTCAAAGTAGAATATCCATTGGCTTCTGAACGTACGAGTGGATAGCATGTGTTAGCCCGACGAATTATTTCATTATTTACTACTGGCTTACAATATCCAAAGGTGTGTCAAAACAGATGTTTTCTCATCACAGAAGTTACAATAATGCATAGGTTCTTGGCGTCCAACCTGACCTACAATCAATACGCGAAATACTCGTGCCTCTACTAAAAAGTGAATGAGTTCTTTAATATTACAAATAAGTGGAGTCACAGAGTCGCAATTTCGTGGCGAAAAGTGTTTTGCATCATATTGTTTCAATGCCTTAACTGCACATCGGCAACTATGCTTCATGGTAATTGGCAGCGTGTCTTTGCTCAGACGTCTATCATTTGACTGCACCAATCAGAGTAGGGCAGTTGTGGCACCATACGTCTGTGATTGGCCAGTATAAACCCAAGACAAGTGAAGGCTGAAACATCCAATCTCTGACAATGGATCAGAGCTGCATATTTGCACACAAAACATTGAAACTAATTGAGGGAAAAACTTTTCGCCATAAAATCGTGGCTGCACAAATAAGGAAGTACTGAGTGGTCAAAGAACGCAGCTAAACAATGCAATTGAATGGGTGAGATGAAAAAGGAAAACATTCCATATTTTACCTAAAATGAACTCATATAGCCAAGTTGTACTTTACATGTAGCTTCGTTGGTTGAGATAAAGAAAGAAAGGACTCTAGGAATAATTGCACCGCTATAGGAATCTCAGCGTTATGGCGTGATTGGCTGTTTGGCGTGACAGTCTGTGCAGTAGTGTTTATGTAGTCTACAGTGTTGTAAATGTACAACGTGTGACATTGCAAATGTGTGGTTAGTACAGTGTAGGTATTATAACATAATACAGACTATTCTAGTAATTAACAGCACTTGTAATATGAAAACATGTATCTAAATTATTGTTTCATCGTGTTTCAGAACGCCCTCGACTTAATGAGATTAAAGAGGAAAACATTCCTTCAACTTTGATTGCACGTAACTTTCAGTATATAGCATATATTGTGTTTTTCAGGTAATGTTCCATTTCATTAAATCTTAACAAACAAATGTCTAGTTATAATTTTTCAACCTATACAGTTCAGTGTCAAATCAATTTTTCCTGTTTTACCAAAAGTGGAATATTTTCCTTCTTCATATCATCCATTCTATTACATTAATAGCGTCAAGATTTGGAACCTTTTTTATTGATTCCCACGGGAGTCTGCTATCCAACACAGAGCAGATAAGTGTACAAACATGAAGTGGTATGGCACTTTAGCTAGCAGTAGTGAGTGAGAGATTTTGGCCGGCGTTTAACATCGAGGTCTTTAGCGCTGATGAGGGGTGACATGAGATGAGTATGGAGCAGCGTCGGAATGAAAAGGCGAGGGAAACGGGAGATCCCCGAGAAAATCCGGGGACCAACTCCGCCGGGAACCGAACCCGGATCGCCTTGATGGGAGACGAATGGTCTGACCACTCGGCCACCGCGGCCCCACCTAACAGCAAATAACCTTAAGCATGCTCTACGGCAAATAGCCTATAACTTGATAAGCATGCCTACGGTGTTTGTTATATTTTTTCTTTAAATAGTCTTCGTTAATTACAACATATTGTTTCATAGTAGCAAAAGAAATATAATATTAAAAATACAATGCTTGGTTTACATAACTTGAACACGCTTTCAAATAATTCATCAAGGCCATGCTCTTTAGTTTCTGCTTACGTTGTGATAATTATTTTTTTAAATTTAAACGAGAGCTGATATCAAAAATCCGTCTGGCAGTTTTGTTTAAAATAGTTTTTGCCATGGTACCTAACTTTTTCAAAGCAAGAAATTATACGATTTCAACTAAAAAGTTAATATTTGGTAATTACATAATTAACTAAAAGCATAGTATCTATTTACTTGAAAAATATCAACCAACATGGAGAAGATTTTAAAGGCGTGGTTCACCTCACATTTCAACGTCTTTTTTATTTTTATATTTGTACCTGATATTTAAGGCAGAAATTGTCATTAAATCTTCCTCACTGGAAATTTGTGTATCCCTCATAGTTGTAGCATTACTAAGGAAAAACAATGAATCCAAACATTTACTAAAAAAATACTATAAAAATCGAAGGTGACTTATTCTACATACAACACATGTTTGGTCATATTGTACATGATAAATAATGCATGACGAATAAAAAATATAAAAATCACAAAATAATATTTTTCTATATTCATTCTGTCTCAGTTCATTGTATCTAACTGGTATGAT
>PNEQ01039855.1:0-12163 GCA_003012365.1 Medauroidea extradentata | reverse complement strand
CTGTCACAAAGTAACTCCAACTTATGGTAGTAAATTTATGCTAATCTCTAAAATTTCATATTTGACAGCAAACATATCTACTTTGTAACTCTTATTTGCATATGAGATAGTAAAATCCCAACATAAACAAGTATTGCTTTACTTGCTGACCTAGAGAATGGTACAGAAAGATAAATGTCAAGTGTTTCTAAACATACAGCCTAAAATGAAAATTTATCACAGCAAGTAATGACAACGAA
This sequence comes from Medauroidea extradentata, assembly GCA_003012365.1. Classification (NCBI taxonomy): domain Eukaryota; kingdom Metazoa; phylum Arthropoda; class Insecta; order Phasmatodea; family Phasmatidae; genus Medauroidea; species Medauroidea extradentata. Next base: position 11,924 of record PNEQ01039855.1, on the reverse strand, counting down.
ATTGTAGGCTAACAAACCAATTCCTACAAAAACGTAATGGGAGACATACAGTGACAGAATTCGTATCTGTCACTATTTACAAGGGTGAGTGATGCAGTCGTGAATATGCTGCAATGGACATGCATTGGGACCAATTTTGTAGAAACTGTAACTTTATTGCACCATTGAACAAAAATATTTGCACATACATGCTATGTATTTGAAGAGGCAATGCCATTCTGGCTAGAAATACAATAAGACAAATAAAGCATGCCTGTATCACAGTTATTGTGAAACCAAACAAAAAAACTGTTTGAGTCTATTCGTCGTTTCCTACTGTTGTGTCACAGTATAGTAACATACCACATTTTTGTTAATATCTACAATTTAATACTGTTTTTAAACGAAATATCGTTTATGACTTAATCACTTTTTGGCAGTATACCGACGATATGTCAGCTGATATTGTAGAGGAACCTAAGTGGAAAGCGAACTGCAATTTTACCCCTTTTAAAGACTACATGTAAATTGCACTAATTCGATCTGCCTTGTAGTTTTTGTGTGTCAGAATTAAACGTTTGCACGCAGCTTTTAACCGAATTCGAGCCCAGAACCTCCCGGAATTTACACCTGAGTGACAAACAACTGCGTACGTAACGTCGAAATAATTCATGAAAATAAAATTTATTGAAAAAAATAATAAAATATCTGTGTCCTGGGCTCATAGAGGTTGTACATACGTCTCGATAGGTTACTGTAGTGAAACTCCTGTATAAGTTGTTTCTCGCTGCTCGTTCCTGCTTTTCGGATCGTCTGCCTTGATTATTGACCAACTAAGTTTTATTCTTAATAATTACATTTCTCACAAATAAAAAAAAAATACATACATATTTTTCTAAATATTTACGTAAGCATCACTCTGACGCGAACAACACCTCAATATCGCTACTGGTTAGATAGCTATCGTGGGTTGATGGAAAACAAATTTTGTGTTTTTTCACCCTTTTGTGTGTCGAATTTCGAAATATTTTAAATTTACATGTTATACATTTGTATAAGTATCCAACTGAAATGTAAATCACATCGCTAGCCCGTTCAGTAGAATTAAAATCGATCATTCACTAAAAAAAACATATCACCACTGAACTGTATTGAGAAATAAACTTTGAAAAATCTGAAAACCGTTTTGCGAAAATTTCTGTAATCATATTTCTGAAGCAAAAATTAATTGTATATCTCGACGGGTTCGATAGATATCGAGGATTTATCTAAAACACGTTCAAGGTCCTTTCACCACTTAAGGGAGTAAATTTCGAAAAACCCTTGAATCACGTTTTAGAATACTTATTGGTATCTCGTGGATGTAAAAAAAAAAACATTAGCCCGCTGGGTTCAAGATATATCGACGATTAATTGAAAATGCTTTTCACCACTTTTCACCCCTTTTCACGCCCGTAGGTGGCGAATTTCGAAAATTCCTGAAATTACTTTTTAGGTATTTGAGTAAGCATCAATCCTAAACAAAAATCACGTCTCTATATAAAAACTATGGGATCGATATATATCGAATGTGAGTCGAAAACTCATATTACCCCTTTTTTAACCAGTTTAGGGCCGAATTCGGAAAATATATTTTAAATGGTACTTGGGATACTTACAAAAGCACCTATTTAAAGCAAAGAGCACTTTGATATCTCGATTGATTCGATAGATATGGAAGGATAATCGAAAACACATTTAACGTATTTTCACCCCTTTAAATAAAGAATTTCGAAACGATTTTGAGTCCTCTCATAGACATTTGTAAAAGTAACCAATTAAAGTTAAAATCACGACGATAGCCAATTGTGTTTCAAAGGTAAAGACGATTCATTAAAAACACATTTTGCCCCTTTTTACTGCCTGGGGGTCGAATTTCAAAAAAACCTAAAACTGCTTTTTGGGTATTTACGTCAGCAATATTTTGAATTGAATATCAACTCTCTGTCCCGAAGGGTTCGATAGATATCAATAGTTGATTGGAAACACATTTAAGGGCTTTTCAGCCCCTTAAAAGTTGAACTTCGAAAAATCCTTAAATTGGCTAATATGCATTTTTACGAGTGTCCTATTAAAGTAAAAATCACGATGATACGCCGTCGGGTTCGAGCTCTATCGACGTTTCTTCGGAAACACATTTCACCCCTTTTCACCCCTTTAGAGGTCGAATTTCGAAAAATCCCTTCTTAGTGCTCCCCTACGACCTGAAGGGAATCCCCACAAATAATTTCACGTTTCTAGGTTCAGTGGTTTGGGCTGCAGTTTGATATGTCAGTCAGTCAGTCAATCAGTCAGCTTTCATTTTTATATCTAGAGATAAACGTCAGATTAACTTTAACAAAGTAATAACACATATCTCTGATCTTAATATGTACCGTACTGATACATTTCAGTTACTCATGAAAGGTTAACTGTGCTTGTTTACTTGGAGCTAGTGTGTGTGTGTCAAAGCCATATTATGTAAATAAAGTAACGTATGATGCTCATTAGAAATATACGTACAGTCAAGAATGCAGTGTATTTTTTTTATCAACTTAGGCAATTCAATTCGCTGTAAAATTCGTTTAAGTTACCACTAATTTAGTCTTAGGCAATTCAACTCGCTGTAAAATTCGTTTTAAGTTACCACTAATTTACCAATCAAAATTGCCCTTAGTACTATCATAAGTGGATGGTTCAGTTTATATTTATAGAAGACCGACTAGATATACAACATGAAATCCTTGGAAAACACAAACGATGTATTAACACTTTTAAAATATCTTCTGGTTTTATTGTTATAGGGTGGGTAGGGGTAATTTGGGTATAAAAAACACACAGTTTAAAGTTTAGAGGCCCATGCATTTTTACAATGATAAAATATTCCTGACAAATTTTTATATCTGAGCAATATGACTTTCTAGAATGAATATATTAGGTTTTCAAAAAAAAATTTAGCTGTTCTTGATACTATAGTAATTCAATAATTAAAATTAACTGTACCCAATTTACCCCATGCATGGGGGAATTCGGGTAGGTGGGTTGGGGTAATTTGGGTATAAAAACATAACTTTGAGTTTAGAGACCCATGCATTTTCACAATGACAAAATATTCATTTCAAATTTTTTTATGTTAGTAATATGACCTTCTAGAATGAATCTATTAGGTTTTCAAGATTTTTGAGCCTTTCTTGATGTTATAATATTTCAAAGATCAACTATACCCAATTTACCCCATGGATGGGGGAATTTGGATATAACGCTAATTCGAGTGGAAAATGATGCATTCAAATCTTGTTATTCTAAAGTAATCATAACAGCAGTTAATTTATGAACTTTTAGGGCAATACACAAGTTATTCAGGCTAAATAAAAAGTATTTAAAATTATTATATAAAAAATTACCATGCGCCAGTTTGCAACGTTCAGTAACATTCTTCACAATCAAAAGGCTTAACCTACTTGAGTTTGTTTAGGTCTATTTTATAAATTTAAAATACCGTCCATTAAAATCAGGAACACAAAAAACTTCAGATATTTGTGATACATCGACCCACTCAATATCAATCTCGGGGAAAATGTAACCGTGGCCGTACCCTTTGCATCTGATCAAGAACTTAATGGAAAATTTCTTTTTATCACATGCAACTTGTTCTTCGCCTATTACTTGTCACCTGAACTCCTTCACTGTCTTGCCACATTCACTTTGATAGTTAACCGAGACCCACGAACCTATAATAATTTCAGAATTTGAGCTAGTTGTTGCAGTAGGCCGAAGACTTTCTTCTTCACTTTCGTCACTTTCAAGTCTTTCAACAACTTTCTTACGCCTAACGTTCCCTTCTTGTTTCGTACGCTTACTCGTTTCTTCTTTTGCACATTTACGTTTATGTCTTCTGTTTTTTTTTTGTTTTTATTCCTAACCTCTTCCTCTTCTCTCAACCTTACTTTTACTTCTTCTGATGTCAGCACTTCTCCAACACTGTTTTGCACTCTTCGTCGTTTCCGTTTTGAATTTGCCAAGGCTGCCTTCACTTCTGCTGACTGTTCAGGTGACAATGTTTGAATGATTATTTCTCTTAATTTTTTTCATAGGTGACGGATAGGGTTCATTAGTCGTAGGCCTACTCACAAATGAGCCCATTACAGTGCCTGCTCCCAAGTTGCTAGTTGATGGGCCTGGCAAATTCAAGTCATTATTTAAGTTACTTGGAAATCTGATGCATTTTCAGGCACAGGTATCTCCACAGATTCTACAGATACAATTTTGCTCATAAGGGCATCTTTATTAACTGGATAGAGTCCAGAACCTTTAAAGCCACCAATCACATGTTCAGGTTTTATAGAAACAGTTTGTAACATTTTTACAACAATAATTGTTTGATCTAATGGCTACAATAATCTGATATTTTTTCCACACATTGCAAGACTTTCTTAACCTACTTGTCCTACTGCCAATAAAGTCCACCTTCGTCAGTCATGATGTAATCTGTAAACATTTCCCGAATATCATTAGCTTTCACATTACCACGCTCAGCTGTAGTGTCAGGAATTTCCTCCAGACCTATTACTGTGTTTCCTCAAATGTGTATCCGTCCATTTCCCTCACAAAATTATGCGAAATGCAGCACGCTTGTACAATCTTCATCGCAAACTCCATGGAGACGTTCGTCTGCCGATGAAATATTCTCAATTTATTCGACAACAATCCGAAAATGCACTCTACATACCTTCTTGCCCTACTTAAACAATAGTTAAATATTCTTTTACATTGGCTCAAAATTTTCCCTGTGTAGGGCCGCGTGAGATGTTAGTGAATCCCAAACCCTTCATCCCCTAAAAATACAATACTGTTCCCCACCTGTGCGCAGTGGTCTTGCTGCAGGAAGGGGAACGTTCTTGTTAATAATGCATTTCCAAAGCGACGATTCCTTAAATATTGTTGAATTACAGTCTTTGACATATGCTCCAATACTGACAAATATGAAACGATACTCACTGTCAGCAACAGCACCCAATACCATTGAAAAATAGTCCTTATAATTAAAAAAAAAAAAATAATGAACCATTATTTTCAGGCTTTATTAAAACTTATATGATTTCCGTCCGCTGCTCCAACACAATGGGAAAACTGTGTCTTTTTTTAAACCCACTGGCAACAGAATGTGAGGTTTTGTTCTGTCAAAGGGGGATGCACTCAGTAAGCTACTTGTCCAACAAAGCTTCACAGACCTCGTGTAAAATCGCAGAGATGGTAGATACTCCACATCTATAAACATAGTGAAGGTACGTAAAAGAATTACCACTTGCAAGATACCTGGAAAGAGGTACACACCCTCATTAACATTTGACAACATAAATGCTTACACATGTATGCTTTGTAATCATTAAGCGAATAGTTAGATTACGAATTAGGTGTATAGGTTTTCGACACTAAACTCCCTGTTTTAAATGCCAGTTCATTGAAAACTTATCATGTTAAGGCATAGAATGAGGTAACATTACTGTTGAAAAACTATGACAATCTTGTTTTTATTTTATCAGAGTAATCCTTGAAGTTAAGTTGTCTTTTCATCTCAGAATTTTTTTGGTAAACAAATAAATGATTTCTCTAGGCTAATGAAAGGCATTTTTACTACACGTACCTTGTCTAAAACGAATTTATTATAATACATGTAGGGGAGACTGGGGATGGTTGTCACATTTTTAATAAATGCATTTATTTTAATTTGTTGTGCACGAACGAAGTGACCTCAGGTGCAAACAAAAATATGAAGTTCCGCACAGCTTATGAAAAATTATCACAATCCTATAAAACTTCAGAGATTTAAACTTTGCAATTTTTTTAATTGTAACTATATGACTTACAACCCCGCTCTGGGGAATTATCGGGGTTGGTTGTCACAGCATCTCTTAACGCAAGAAAAACATGTGTGCACTTAAAATACTGTTATTAAAATAGTTATAAATACGGAGAGGTTTTATAAAATGAACTTAAAACCACCTTAGTAGAAAATGTTTATGATATAGTTACAATACATAACAATAACATAAAACTCTTTATGACTTTCAAAATCGAGACATTTTCGTGAAAGGATTGAGCTTTGCTAAAACAAAAATGACAAAAACTGAGTACGCTCTATGTTGCATATCTATAAAATACACATGCTGTTTTCTATGATTAGCATAACTGTGTTTATAAAAATTACTTAGTTTTCCCATGTACATATTACAAGGCATTAGTATCCTTGCGCACATACTTTGGTTTTAATAATATGATGTCGCTCCAAATGACATCCTGAAATACTATAGATTGTGTTACGATAAATGTGCACTTTTCATAATATTTTCTGTATGAATTTTTTATAGATGTCATGCAGAACATTTCTGGAGGCTATGGAATTAGTTTTGAAAAGGTTACGAAAAATTGGTTCCGTCATGTATTCAACAGATTGAAGAAAATAAATACGATACATGTGATGGAAGATTCTGATGAGACTGCATAAGTTTAAATTCTAAAAAACGTACCTATTGAATTTACTTGAATAGAAGACTCAATTCAATTCTTTATTGTCCCGTGGACTACTTTGTGTACAGAAATTGTATCATAGTATAGGACTTGTCAATATAAGATACATACATATATTCATATTTACAATATAGTACAATACAAAAATCACAACATGTCTTTACTCTGAGAGCCCACATTAAACTGTATGTTCACCCACATAAAACAGATTACTAAATATAAATTGTATACAGTAGTATTTACACTAACAACAGAAATTCATTACATCCATACAAATCGGGACTAAACATGATACACTACCTAACAACAATTATATTAAACCATATTAACTTAATATACTTATTATTGTATACAGATTTACTTAACTGCTTCCCAGCATATATTAGTGACCATAAATTCTTTGATGGTATAGAAATTGTAATTTAATAATACACTTTTCAGTTTTTTCTTAAATGTAGGCAGGTGTTTTATTGATTTAAGAATTTCTGGAAGTTTGTTATATAGACAAATGGCAGAATACTTAGGGCTGTTTGCAAAGCATGAAGTATTGTGAGATGTTAAGTGAAAGTTATTTTTATTTCTAGTACCATAACTGTGTATATTGCAATTTTGTATTTCATCATTAAGCTTTGTGTGTGCATAGATAAGCGTTTCATGTAAATGTAAACAGGGTAAGATTAGAATTTCTAGTTTTTTAAAAAGAGGCCTGCAAGAAGCTCGCAGATCAGCGTGCATTATTATTCTAATAATTTTCTTTTGTAGAATAAAGATCTTCTTGGCATCTACAGTGTTTCCCCAACAAACTATTCCATACCTTTAAATGTGCCTCAACATAACCAAAATAAATAATTTTCAGGGCATTTAAGTTAATTAGTTTTGAAAGTGTTCGCATTGCAAATGCTGAGGAGCTAATTTTTTTTGACAGATAAGATATATGGGGTTTCCAGTTGAGTTTTTCATTAATATAGATTCCTAAGATTTTTATCGTGTTAGTCTGAGTTAGCACATCACCACTAATTGAAACAACTGGTTCTTGAGAAGTACAAACTTTTTTTAGTCTAAAGTGCATCCAGATTGTTTTTAATTTATTTAGTGTTAAGTCATTTAAGCTGAACCACTCTGTAATATCATTTGTTAATTTCATAATATTTTCTTGCAAATCAGTTGAATCGTCCCTATGTATAGAAATGTTAGTACCATCAGCATACAATACAAATTTGCCACTTGAGATACTATTGGGCGAATCATTAACATATAAGAGAAACAATAAAGGTCCAAGAACAGAGCCTTGAGGTACGCCAATTGAAATATTTTGATTGTCAGATTTAACGTAATATTTAGTATTGGTATATAAGTTAGTGTAGGGTATTACTACTACTTGAGACCGATGAGACAGGTAAGACTTGAACCAGTCGAGAGTTGTGCCTCTGATGCCATATAAAGTTAATTTCTGGATAAGTATAGTATGATTGACACTGTCGAAAGCCTTACTCAGATCACAAAAGAGTCCTACAGGACATCTCCTGTTATCCAAATCCTTCACTATGTTATCAATGAATTCAAATAAAGCAGTGGTAGTTGATTTACCATGCCTGAATCCATGTTGGTTGTTAACTAATACCTTGTTTTTTTCAAGAAAGGACATAAGTCTATTAAACATCAAGGACTCTAATATTTTTGAGAACCCAAGCAATAAAGATAAAGGCCTATAGTTTTGGCACAAATTACGTGGGCTTTTTATGGAGAGGGAGAACTTTAGAACACTTCCATAGGCTTGGAGAAATACCTTGCAGTAGCGATTCATTAAACAGATGCAGTAGTGGAGTTGCTACGTAATCAATGCGTATTTTAATAATAAAGTCAGGCACATCGTCAAGGTCAGATGAGCGTTTATCTTTCATTTTGTTGACCACAGACAGCAATTCTTTCTTGGATACAGGAAACAGATACATAGAAGGGATGGAAGTTATATTATGAAAAGCGGGAGTGGTTTTAACCCCATTTACGTTACTAGTTAGCAAGCAATCGTGTATTATTTTGTAAAAGTATTCGTTAAAAGCATTTGCGACTTCATTTGGAGCTTTAACGTCTTGTACTGTACCAGGTTTATTAATTTCTAGATTGTTCAAGCTTACTGTTTCATATTTACATAATTCATTATTAACAATATTCCATGTTGTTTTAGATTTGTTGGTAGGAACTTTTATGATTTTTTCAAAGTGCATTCGTTTAGCAGCTTTTAAGACTTGTTTGTAGATTCTGTTATAATTTGTACAGTAATTTATGAAGATAGGATCATTAGAGAGCTTTGACAATTTGTGTAACCTTTTGTTATTTAAGCATGATATTTTAATACCTTTTCTTATCCAGCCTTCGGAAGTAGCCCTACACCTTTTATGACGAGATTTTAGAGGAAATGATTGTTCAAAATGCTGCATAAAAATATTTGAGAACGATAAACAAATGTTGTCATCTTCATTTTTTTCAAGTACAAGTGACCAGTCTATTGATTTTAAGAGGTTACAGAAAGTACTTATACTATTTTCATCAAATTTTCTTTTTACCTCAGTAATACCTTTTTTGGTGTTCTTGAGCTGTGTGACATTAAAGAATTTATTTATTACGATTTACTGGCCATAATGATCAGACAAGCCTGTCCCTATGACTGAGCTTTTAAAGTTCTTCTTATTAAGATTAGTTAGGATGTTATCAATAGTAGTTGAAGATTTACAAGTTTCAGGAGTGACCTGTGTAATGCTAATGGACATTTTGTAAGACATTAGTGGGTTAGTAAACTTTCTCGAGTTCCTATTGTCAGTATCTGTGTTAATGTTAAAATCACCACAAATAACTATATTTTTGTGTTTAGGAACTTCCTTGTTTAGCAACAGATCTAGTTCATTAAAAAATAAATCTACATTTGTGTTAGGTGTTCTGTATACAACAATAATCAGTATTTTTGAGTTGTTACCATTTATAATAGTGGCAGAAGACTCAAAATATTTTTCACAACTTTTGATGTCATAAGGCACAGTATTAAGTTATTTTTAACATAAATACAAACACCACCACTTTTAGACAATACTCTACTGTAACATGATACTGGTACGAAGCCAGGTATATGATCATGTTCATTAACTTTCAGCCAGTGTTCAGATAAACACAAGACATCACAACACAGGGAATCCACAAGTGTTTGAATATGTTATATTTTATTTGAGATTGACTGAATATTTTGGTGAATAATTACAAGTGAGGTATCCTGAGCTTTGACAGATTGTTGTAAATTACATGGGAAATAAACATTTTGCATACTAACTGTATTAGTATTAGTTTCATTTATATTGCTGTCACATAAGCAGCTGCTAAGGTTCCTATCATTACAGTTTATACTAAAAATAATTTCCTTCTGGAAGACGCTTTGACTTGATAACACATTTATCTAACAAGGTATATTTTGGTGGTGGTTTTTGCAAAATATCATTTGTACCGACTGCATTGGCTTGGATTTCTTTCCTAGACAACCATTTGTCTAGAAAGGTATGTTTTACATAGGGAACACTTCTGCTAACTATGTTACATATTTGGGTGGCTAAATAATCTTTACCCTTCATGTTCAAGTGTAAGCCATGTGATGTGTACATATTTCGATCAATACTGTGGATATTGATACATTTCACATACGAAAACTGGGCGCATAATTTTCCATACTTATGTTTATTTCTTTAACTGATGCATTAACACAAGATGTACTGGATATATCGTGCCTGTGTGGAATGATTACAACAATGACACACTTATTCTTCAAATGCTTCAGGCTATGTACAGCTTTTTCTCCTTCGTTTCTTGCTACATCGTTGAATCCGCCGATGATCACAACAGAATCATAACTATTTACATTCGACAGATCTTCGTTAACACAACGTAGCACTTCATGCTGGGGGGCCTCGGGTTTCGTATAACCGACTGCACTGATACTTGAATTACATTTCGCAACTTGAGCAGCAATGCCCCGTGAATGACTATCACCAAGTATTAACACTCTTTTCTTGTCTTCTCTGCTGCAGACAGGAGCGTCTTGCGTTGTATGTTTTGCTTTCAATTTCCCGTCGGGCCGTTGGTCTTGACTTCCGCATCCTCTTGTTTTCTTGTACTGTAAATTTCTCGAAGCTCGCGGTGTTGTGGAAGTTCTTTTAGAGTACTTTTTGTCTTCTAGCGTTCCAGTAGAAGATAGAAGACATGGGAAGTCAGAGACTGAGTTGTTTAGAGCAGAAAAACGATTTATAATTGGTACAGTGAATGCGTGGGGCAGAGAATTGAGAGTCGGAGGTTTCAATGGTCTTCTTTGTGCCATATTAGTCCACACATCTGTCTTGCTAGGAGACTGTGTTTTACGACTCGAAAAAAGTTCTTCATTAGTATAATTATTACCTCTTTCAAAGATTCTATTTCATCTTTTAACGCCTGCACGATTTTAAAATACTCACTTTCACTCGCCGAGTGGTGTGCTTCTTTATCGTCAGTTTGTAGATCATAGAAAACTTTTTTCGTTCACGTGGCACAATGCCTCTCGTTTTGTGGTATTTTACACTCATCTACTTCACAGCATCTAGTATAATGATACCACGTATCACATTTCTCACAAAGAATACGATTCCGGACAATTTTTGAGCATTTCCCGCATTTAGCATTATTTAACACAAAATTTTTATGCGCGGTTACGATACCGGACTTCCTCATCGACGCCATCTTGACTATTAATACAAACGAATTATCGCAACGGTACAACTATAACATATATAACTTATAAATACAACATACCCATTCTAACTTAATACTACAAAAACACTCCATCTTGCTATGAATACAAATAGCTGAACCAGCATTCAGCAGCTCCGTCCGCTTCCCTTCACTTACCGCACTTGTCAGCCAAATCGATTGTAGGCAGACTTTTAGATTCTGCTGTGTGTCAAGTGAAAAAAACAGTAACTATTAATATTGCCCTTCAGTTATTGTTACCTTTGACCTAAATATTGTTGAAAATTGTTGTGAGTTTATACTCAATAAAGCCGGATTCACACGTCCACAGATCGTCTAGAACAGGGGTTCTCAAACTGGGGGTCGCGTGATGTGTTCAGGGGGGTCGCGGGAAAAGGAGTAAAATAAAAAAAAAAAAAAAACAAATCAGTAAAAGCTGTACTTTTATTAATAACAAAATTTATAGGCTACACAAATTTTTAATACACATACAAGTTGAAAAAGGCCTAATACTATTTAATGGGAAACATGAGCTTGTTTGGAATTAACCAATTTTTTTATGTCCGGAATGAGTTTTGTAATACACAAAATAATGTCATTTTCCAGGGTCAAACGATTTCTTGATTTTGTTTTGATATTCA
>PNEQ01039854.1:22005-110745 GCA_003012365.1 Medauroidea extradentata | reverse complement strand
ACACTAAACAAATAAAAAATTTTTTGCTAAATATTCCTACGGTAACTATCTGACATATCGTACTCAAGAGTCCAACCCATAAACTAATAAATTATCTGACGCTGTGTTTTCGCACCTGCGTACAACTGTCTCGAGAACTGAAATACCGTACACTTGACGGCCGGGACAAGGACTCAGCCTATGGCTCGACACTCGGTATAAGACGAGGGAGGCGAAGGGTCGTTGTATTGTACAGTGACAAGCTTGTAAACTCCCCACCCTCCACCAACTACCCCAAACCACATCCCTTCCTTCGTTTTCAGTAGCTATTCACCCCACCTCCCCAAAGAAAACCTGTCTAGCAGGGACTCGGAGAGGCCGCTTTACACGATGGTGCTACAAGACTTGCAGAGCCCTCATGCGGCAGAGAAACACAACTGCGGCCTCGGAGCCCCCCGCTAGGCAGGTAGTCCGTTGGCGACGACGTTTGTCCACACCAGTAAAAATAAGTAATGATTGGAAACAGTAGCATATTTACTACTTCCATGCCAGGACCTTATGCACACATCGGTGGGCGTCGCTCCGCCTCTGCAGAATTACTACCGCACTATATCCTCGTTAGGTTGCAAATGACCGATTCAACAAACCACCGGTGTCGCTCTCCAATGCTCACCAAGCACTCCAGTCTGACAACCGTACCCAAACAAAGTTACCAGAATAGTCATCAAGAGTACCAACTTACGAACACTAGGTTTCTTCGTGACCAACTGTCACAACATGTTACACTGTCGTACGCACTTACCACACTGTCGCCTCTTGTTGTGCTTATCCCGCGCCGCTCCTTGCCGGTGCCGTGATCTCCGCTTTCGCTAACGTCGCCTCTGTTGCCGAGTCCATCTTGCACAGACTACACTCCAGCTACAACCACTCTGATCGACCGTAGCGGGATGTGTTTATCCCCGGCCGCGACAACGCCCATATCATTCTCACAGTTTGGGGACGAAACAGGATGCTGAGAAACTTCCAGATGTTAGAGCAAACTTCGACGACGGCCTAGGCGCACGCTCTTAAGGATGTTCACGTGGCGAAAATTCATAGTTTTATGTTTGCAAGTCATAGTGACCGCTTAATAGACGTCACTTGCGACTATATTTTCCACTTGTATTTTTTTTTCAACTCTCACAGTTTTCCCATTAGTGACATGATAAAGTAAAATTTGCAAGTTACGGGAACATGGTAATAGCAAAAACCAAGTGTTTTATTCGAATGAAATAATTTATACTGAATTAAGATATTATGGGCAACATGCTAAAATATTTAAACCACACAATGCGATTCCTTTGTACATTGTATAATATCTGAAAATGATGACAATTTACTTAATTTATGGCAATTAAAAAAATACAAAAGGACTGTTATGTGTTTTTAAATATTTTAGCAGATTGGTAATAACATCTCAATTCAGTATACATTATTTCATTCTAGTAAGACACTTGGTTTTTGTTACTACTGTAACAACGTTTAGCTGTCCTGGGCACAGCCAGGTTCGCTTAGGATGGAGGGCTTAAATAATTAAATAAAATTAAGGTTCCTAATTTATTACACACTCTACAAAACACTCTACATTAATTACACAATACTTGCATTCCACTCTCTCTAAATAAACATATACATATATTATATACAGATTACCTAAATAACAGTCTAATTTACTATTCCAATACTGGCTAATTAAATGCCTATCTCACTCAGTTCTCCAGTCATACCGTCTCTACATAGGAATGACTCGCCAATCACCACTACGTACAGTTAAACCTGTTCGTCCACTCACACTTACTCACACCACTCCAGGAAAGTCCTCTTTGTTCACAGTAGCGCAGCCTCTTCTTCATTCGCTGGTCTCCCTCGTTCACTTGCCGCACACACTCACTGGCTAATCGCCGAACAGACTCTCTCGTGGCTTGCAACGAACTGGCTTATATAGCACTTGCGCCGACGCCCAGAATTTTCTCTAAGTTTGCCGACAGGGCTGGGTGACGTAAGTTGAACCTTCCCCACTTTTCGGTAACACTCAGTCACGCCCGAGCTGAATGCCTGTCAAATGGTGATGGACAGGTGCCCACTCATTCAAACGGCCCAGTCTTTGCCGTCAGTCTGTCCGAGCAGGTCGGGCGCCAGGAGAAGGCAGCTGGGGGAAGGGAGGGGGCCCATTCCAACAACCTAGCAGCTCGGGTTGTACATAGCGAGCAGTGGTTGCAGGAAGATGGGGTGGCACTGCCTTTCAGTCGCGTGCTGCGCGAGCCACTGGCTCGTTACATTTATATATTCCTGTAACTTGCGAATCCTGACTTTGGCATGCTGCTATGGAAAAACTATGAGATCTAAAACATTTTCTACAAGTGGAAAATGTAGTCACAAGTAATGTCTATAAAACAAGCATTAGGTCGTAGAAATATCAAATTATTCAATTCTGCCACATGAACACGCTTAATGGATGGCTCAGCGATGACAGACTGTACTCTTCTTCCAGAAAACCCGTGATGTCAGCAGGAAGGAGGGGCCGAGGTACGCCCGGTGTGTCATCAAGGGAATTGGAAGTGGGAGGGGGGAGGTCGCGTGTCTCACCGCGTCACCTGTGCTCGAAGACGAAATAAGTTAATTTTGAATTTTAAAATTATATATTTAACATAAAATAGATTATTCGTTATTTACATACTATTCAGAATGATGTTTCTCAATACTGAGTGAGTCGTTTTTAATTTTACAGTAAAAGTAATGTAATTTTAAAGTATATTTCCAGAGTGGCATTACTCCCACTAAATTAAATATACAGACAAAAACTAATTTTCAGCTTAATTTCTTAATCAAGAACTTAAAACGTTACATTTTCCGGCAAGTAATATGGTGGACGCTACCGTGATGTGCCACAGTGTAGTTCCGTTTTCTATGTTGTGCATGCCATAAAACATTCTCACCTCTCATATACCCCTGGCCTGCAGATAGTGACATTTAGATACAGTTTAAGTTTGACTCCTATAATTATGCCCGTGTTGACAATGATTCATGCGGAATCACGCGAAGATGAACACAATGACACAAATTTACCCTAAATTCACAAGTCGTTTTACTTAAAACATACACTAGTATTGCCAGATATATAGACTGTTCACGGTAAAGTGAGTAGTTTTGAAGAGTTCCTTGTCTGGAATGACAATTAAACTATATTTTGTTGTGTCTCCAGATATTAACGCTTGAGTGCAGTTCAACCTATGCACTTTAAAGTGGCAGTAAAATACAAGTTGACTGAAAGGTAAAAAAGTAGTAAAGGCTTCAAAAGACCTAATTTTTATAGCGAAACCGTCTAGTGACACAAGGCACCGATATTTGTTGTGAACTGATTTCTGTAAGTGATTAAGTTTTCACAGTCGGTAAATACAGGGCATAGTAAAATTATTGTAAAATGTTTACACTGAAATTCTGTTTTTCAATACAGATACGATACAGTTAGTTTTTTACTGAACGAAAATGTTATGAAAGTACATACATTACAGTTGAACATTTGTCGGTGAAAAAAACAGGATATTGAGATTTTTTTGTTACCATCAACTACGATGGCGTCGTCTACCTATAGAAATTGTATGTGTCCAAGGACTGAGGCTGCTGAACGGTAGTTGACACACACGTGTGACGGGACATGAAAGGTATAACACTGACACCCATCATTACATTGTCGTCTCGCCTATAACGGAACTTCAGTTTTAACCCTATAATTTCATGACAAAATAATGTTTGTAAAGGTTTTCTGCGCATTACTTTGGTACATTAAATGTCCTGTAGAGAAATATTCTTGTTTATAAACGACGCCTATGCCCGGTTTGGGTGTTGACACTGTGATACTATTAACACAGCAAACAGAAAGTACTATTTCAACACGGAAACAATATTAAATAATTTTCGTAAGCAGACGAAATTTAAAAATATATATTGCACTGTTGTAGAATGACGGATATAAGACCGAAGCTGTGTATGCCGTTCGGTAACCGGGACAGACGGCGCCTTAACGAATCATATAATTACTAGTGAATGCGTTTCCTTCAGTATGCTGTTACTATTCGTCTGCCGTTTAAATTCAAAATTACGAAAAGGTTACTCTGAAAACTTAACACGAAAATCATACAACTTTGTGTGAACATTAGCTAAAAACCTGGCCGCGTTAACATACATTCTAGTAAAAGTTTTAGGTTTTCATTGTCACATTTCCATAAAAATAAATAAATAATTCCCTTGTCTCGCAAGCTGTGAATCGAGTTGTTTTTTGACAAAACTACGCTCCAGAAGAATTGTTCGTATTTTGTTTTAGTACATACCACACAATAGTTCGTTTTAAAACTGAATGCAATGTTGTGTTCTGTTGAGTAGTTGAAACATACATGACATGACATGCAAGTAAACAGTATATATATATATATATATATATATATATATATATATATATATATATCATATAAATAATGTTTATTTGTATGTCATGTCTGTTTCAACTACTCGACAGTGAAAGTAAAGAAAAAAAGCGGACACTTACTAACGCAATAACCTAACGTGTATTACCACCAACAGAACACAACATTGCATTCAGTTTTAAAACGAACTCTATATATATATATACATACATACATATATATATATATATATATATATATATATATATATATATATATAAAGCTGCTGGTTAGCTTCAGTTATTTACTGTGAGGTATACATATATCTTAGATATGTAAATTCTCCAATAGGGAGAAGTATACTAGTTCGCGTACGGACATCATAAACGACTGTACTGTAAAACATACAGACTTTATCGAATATAGTCCAAAATTTCCAGAATACTACTATTTAGTCTGTATGTAAAAAAACTGTACGCATTTTAACGCTGCAAAAAAACTCTTACAAGATCATGCGAAAAAGCTAATACAACATATTATATTTATGAAAGTTAATAACTAACTAGCAAGTGAATTAAAACAATATTTTGTGAGAAAAAGCACAAACTAACACATGATTAGAAATAACTTTAACTGCAGTGTTTTAAACAGTACAAATATATTCTTATTTAACAACTATGACTAATTTTAGTAATGAACATGAATTATTAAAAAAATATCAATAATACCAAATATAACTTAAAACTGACAGAATAACACGAAGAATGAACTTTGCAAAGGTATGCTTCTATATCATGCCTCCTTAAATACTTTTTAAATATTGTTTTCCTAATATACATAGGAATCTTATTGTAGCCACCAACGTCTACTACGAATGATGCCCAACGAGTAACATCGCCCATCTGCAAAATATTACATAGCAGTATAATGGACTATCATGTAACCATTAAAGTAGAAGGGATGACATTCACTAATACGTAAAAATACACGTATTTTATCGCCTACAGTAACACGGCGACTACTTTTAGCAAACAATACTGCACATGTAAGCATGGTTAGAATGTAATAATTATCTACAAGTTTTGTAACTGTTACAGTAAATGTTTTGTAGCTAATTATTTCTACCAATATCAGCTAACGTTTTAGTAGCATTATAATTTGTATGGTGTTGTTCATGTATAATAGCAACTTCTAGTAAACCATTTGAAGTATGACCAGTGTGAATCTTTAAACCAAAATCAAGTCGATCAACAGACGTGCACTTTCAATAATCGTGACATCTATAAAATACTGTTTTTCTTTTAATAAAATAGTTTTTTTCCAATGGATAGAAAGTCCTGTTATTTGCACGTACATAATGTGTACCTAAAATGGCTTTTATTAATCGTTGTTTTCTTTTTTAAGGTATATTCCAGCAATTAATAGCGTATACATTTTACAGATATTCAATATAACCTGTACTAAAATGCCAACTTTGATAGCGTTAAGGAGGGAGTTCACGCAAACATTGTATTATTTTAATAACTTTTATATTTATACGAGGTATTGTTTATTTTGTATACGTATATTGTGCCTATTTTTCGCTGCAATGAACATTTTCTATCTTTCATAGTTTTTGTATAATGTCAAGGAAAAGCCTAAATTTGCATAAAATGGTTTTATACAAGAAACGAAAACCAATAGACTTACAGAAACGAAATTATTCGCACTGAAGAACAGTGTCGCGGACTACAACTGGACATATTTAAAAACATTGCTTTGCAATTTTTTGTATTAAAAAAAATACACAAAGATTACATTTTATTATATATAAATCAGCAGTTTTTTTTAAATACAGAAAATATTCAATGCGGTTATCTATTTATGTCCAGACGTAGCTCGCGATACTGTCCTTCAGTGGGAATTTTTTTAATTTCTGTACGTCAGCAGGTTTTCGTTTCTTGTATTAAACCGTTCTTTGGTAATTTTGGCTTTGACATGCCATTTAACAAAAAACTATGAAAACTACAAAATTTTCATTGCTGTAAAAAGGTGTGACAATATATGCCTATAAAACGAACAAAGTGTCGTACAAATATAAAAATTATTAAAACATCTAAATTTTAGAAGGGAGACCCCCTTTAATGCTATATTTTAAGGAGGTCTGTATGTTGTACAATCGAATGTAGTGCTTCATGATCTCCTTTAATTACTCCTTTAATTACTGCACTTTGGTCTCCTTCGCTAAATAATCGCGGCACTCTGTATCGACTCGGGGTTGTCTCCAGCTAACTGGTGATTGATCATCTAAGCCCCAGTGTCCTCCGGCTGTCTGCGTGCAGCTATCGCTCTGTCTTGGCTTGTAACCATCTTTCTCGACCTCTCTTAAAGGTATACTAACAGAACTCGCGTCGTGAGGGGCTACGCAATCTTCTTCCTTCTCCCTCACTCTTTCTCATCCCTTCTGATGTTCTATTAAGTAAAGTGGGGGAGCGACGTCCATTTCTTCTCATATTTACACTGATTAATTTATGTAGCGCCGGGTACTTTGGTTTTCCACACACGCAACTCCTTTATGTTCTGTTGGCCTCCTTTATAAGCATGCCATCTTTTTGCTCATTGTATTTTGATCTTTTGGTTGCCTACCATGGCGCAGCATTATTATTCATATATTTAACCCTTTGTCGCCTAGTAATTGGCTCGACTGTAAAAGACCAGGCACGTTTGACCAAAAGAGAAAGATTTTCCCTCCATTTATTGAAGTTTTTTCATCTTTTTTATAGTTATCACGACTACATCACAACCGTCAAACGGCTGGGATTAACAAACAATTATTTAGCTGTAAGCATTTTTTTTTTTAATGATACGTCTCTAGAAAGTAAAAATTTATACCTTCCGGCAACTTGGTATACTTTCACTACACATCATAGATATTTCTGTTTCGATTCAGAACATTAGGATAACAATTTTATTATATACCCAGCCAGGATTCCATATACGATCATCAAATATCCTACAAACTATAATTTCTTTGTAGCTAAAAATTACGCAATTCTGGTGCTAAGTATCCGCAGTAAAACATTTTTTATTATAAATATCTGTGCCCCAGTTATGTGAGAATATTCTTTTCCTTACATTACAAGCGGTTCTGAGCCAGTTAAATCTGGCTCGAGCAGGCGGAGATGGCTTCAGTCCCACCTTTATATGATATAACACAATTGCAATGGACTACTTGAAGTACACGCCCCCTGACGTCACCGCAGGGGAAATGTACTGTAGGAAAAAAAGCTTGTTTACAAACATGCTGATTTGTTAGTTGGTAATTGCAGAAAGCAAAAATGTTGCGCATTCATATATTTGCACACAAGGATAAAAAATAGTAGTTTCTACTTCACGGTTAAGATACGCAAATACACAAGATTAATGTTTATCTGAAAAAAAAAAACGGCAAATTCCAAACAAATAATTAATTTTCTTGATGTACACCTCATCCGGGACATTTGACTCCATACAGCTAAATGAAGGTTATGTTCGGCTGCGGTATCTATAGAGATAGGAATTGTTTCCCACATTTGACTGAAGCTCCGCCTCTTTTCAAGTCGTCAATTGCCGGTGTAAACATGAATATTTTATCAAGTCTACATTATAATGAAATGTGCCAGGGTCATCCGCATGGTACATAATTTATAGCCTACCTCTTTGGTACAATCTTCTTCCCCATATTCGAGTCGTAGACGCGTATGGAGGCCAGAAAGTAAGTGTGATAAGCAACCAGAGAACATCAGACACGTATTCGCCTGCAGCCCAAAGTAGTCCATATTCGTCGAGCTTGCCGTCAAACTGCAGGTGTCGTAAACAACTATTAGTAACGCGCTACGACAGGACGACAGCTGCTCTACGATTACACCGCAGAATATTTTGGAATATAGAAGTGCAATAGCTGATATGACGGCAAACTCAGTCACTCACGTCACATCAAAATGGCTTCGCTGGCCAGCAAAATGGCGGAAACGCCTACAGCCAATCAGTGGTTAGCCGGCAGCCAGGCCAATAGGAAAGCATCCGTAAAATGCAAGAGCCAAACGGGCACAGCCCCGAATAGCCAAGAAGCGGCGAAGGGGCCGCGGTGGCCGAATGATTAGACCATTCGCCTCCCATAAAGGCGATCCTGGTTCGATTCCCGACGGGTCGGTCACCGGATTTTCGCACGTGGAAATCGTGCCGGACAATGCCGCTGGTTGGCGGTTTTCTCAGATAACTCCCGTTTCCCCCTCCCTTTCATTTCGGCGCTGCTCCATACTCACCTCATGTCATCCCTCACCAGCACTAAGGACCTCGATGTAAGCGCTGACCAAAATCACTCACTTAAGACCTCGATGTTGAGCGCTGGTCAAAATCTCTAATTAAGACCTCGATGTTGAGCATTGACCAAAATCTCTTACTTAAGGGCATGGGCCCGAAATTCTCTGCTTTCAAGAGAATTATTTTTTTAATACATACGAGAGCCGTTATCGTCAAATTACTTTGTAACTTTGTTGCTAATTGGTTTTACTATGTAATGTAATTTTTCGAGACAAACTGTATGAAGATTTAAGCTAATGTATCAATTAAAACGAAATTTCGTAAATTAACTAATTAGCTACCATCATGCAATCTTCTGTCTCGACAAAATCAGAAGTCAGAACACGTAGTTAAAACCAGTCATAAGAAAGTTACGGAGCGATTTTATAATATGGGCTCCCGTATATGTTTTAAAAAATAATATTCATCATACGTGGAGAAACTCGGGCCCGTGCCCTTAAGACCTCGATGTTCAGCGCTGAACAAAATCACTCACTAAAGATCTCGATGTAAGCGCTGGCCAAAATCACTCACTGAAGACCTCGATGTAAGCGCTGACCAAAATCACTCACTGAAGACCTCGATGTAAGCGCTGACCAAAATCACTCACTAAAGACCTCGATGTTGAGCGCTGACCAAAATCTCTCACTCACTCACTGCCATGCCAATTCACGCCTGTGTTGCTAGTTAGTCTGCACCTACACGGTACAATTTCTACACAGGACCAGAAGCTCGAGGACAAACAAAGTCGACGCAAGTTTCCCTTTAGGAGCGAATCGACACAAGCGACTATCTGATTAGATAATGTTTTCGGCTAGGTAGTTTTAACATTTGAGGAGTTGGTTCCACCTGAAGAAGTGAAGGCTCTTTAGACATGGGCAGGTGTTTAGTATCAAACATGGCTACGGCAACAAACCAGAAACATAAACATTTCGACTTGTGGTTGACAGGGTGAGGCCATGTGCAAGAAATATACCTACGAGGAAACATACTCCTAGTGATTCAACACACGTCAGGTTTATAGGTGATTCACGAAAGACGGAACACCTTTGAAATCAACATTAAAAAACACTCCCCGTTACAGCATTTTACTGCGAGTAATTAAAAATTAATGGCAGTTACCTCATTATTTGTACAGCTGGCAGCGGATTAACAGATTAAGTTACGCATATTTCCCAAAAATATTCCAACCTTGAATTACTATAAAATAAAATTAATTTATTTGTATCGTATATATTTTGTAATCTTACTACATGTAAGAAGAACGTGAGAGTTTTATAATTACATTTAAAGGCACTTCTTTCTGCCACAGTTCAAAATTACACCGGGAGGTCGCATCGATTATGTTGATTGTCCAGTAAAAACATACATTGCAATTTAACGACGAATAAAGCTACAGGTGTTTCTCCACAGGCAATAAAAACATATTTATCTCTCTTGCAGGTTCAACGAAATATTTCTGTCCACCGTATACCTTTGCAGAGTTATATTTTACTGTTTGCCAGCACTAATTACTATCGAAATATTAGTTTTAAAACTGTATGTCTTGTGACGTTTCACCTGTTCTATGATAAATCTCGAAGAAACAAGCATGACGACAGTTTACAGTACGTACACTGCCTATTCTACGTAAGGTAACGAGGTAACGATATTTACCGATTAATTAGAGGGATTACTGAAAGAAAAAGGACGAGAAATCATTCAACTTTCGTCAACGTTTACTGATGAAATGAAGTTACAAAATCCGCCGTACCACGGCCACATCTTTCTAAAGACGTTTTACGACCCGAAATGGCTTAGTTTAGTAAAAAAATAAAGTTCGCACAACTTCAACGGGGACGCAGTCGTCCCGAAATCGTGCCGGGATTGCCACGACCGGCCTCGGCAGAGACTTTCTTGGCACTGCTGGGAACAGGAAAGTCCCCCTACGTTTCCCATTGGCCTGCAGAGAGCCACGCCCCCTCACTCGTCCAGTCAGGGCGTCGCTTGTTTCGGTGACAGCAATTCTCATAAAACAAAACAATAAATGTACTTACCGACAATAGGTGCCAAAAACTAGACTTGCAAGTTATCTTGTACTCCTAGAACTAGAGATGATGGTTAGAGAAGGTGTTTTATCGCGAGAATATTTTCTGCCAGCGTATTATGCTAATCAGTATAGCGTCCTGCGTCATGTATTGTTGGCCGACGGTTATTTGGTACGGTCTAGTTGTTTACAGACGAGTCACAGATGTCCAGTAGTAGCGCACCAGAGTTATCATTGGCCCAGTCAAACAGGGACTCCCTGGTAACGAAATAAAAGCGTCAATAATGAATACGTTACATCGAAGCCTAGTAAACAGTCAACTTTTCCCGCGATAAACCACCTTCTCTAATGCATTTTCTTGGCTTGTGGGTATGAGCCGCGTCTGAAGATTGTCTTGCGACGTTTCGGCAGTTGTTGCAGCTGCCATGATCAGGTAGTCGGAGTCGGAGACCAACTAAAATGCAGACAACGGCCGCGAAAGCCTGCGACCTATTTTCACCTTCTCTAATGATGGTATGTCACGAAAATGTTTTGTGCCAACATACCCTTGGAATCGCTGTAGTTTATTCGAACACAGATGGTTGGGTGATGTACGTCTGACACAACGTAGCTGTCTACAGACCACGGTCGTAGAAGAACAGGTCTGGACACTCGCCTATCTAACAAATGTGTTTTGCTTGACCCCCTTGTTGTTTGGCTGTAGTTCGTCAAGTTACCGAGAATGTCGTACTTTTTGGCGCTGTTTTCCGGGCGGTCGGACTCAAACTCCGTCCACTTTTTTCCATTGTTAAATTTATAAAGTAAATAAAGATTGCTGGAGCCTTTTCTTGAATTTGTGAGTGAAGGAAGTATTTCATAAATTGACAAAAAATACGTTTTGATAAATTGTTTATCTTTGCGGACAGGAAGTGGGCGGAGTTTAGTCCGACCGCCGTAACATCAGCGCCAATAAAACAGAATATTCTCGGTAACTTGGTGAACTACAGCCAAACAACAAGGGGGTCAAATATCCAGGCGAGTGTCCACACCTGTTCTTCTACGGCCGTGCTACAGACTAATAACAGGCATCAAATATTACAATGGCGGGATTCTTATTGGCTCAGTCCAATAGGGTAACAGCTCAACGTACAAGTGAAAGCCAGTAATCTTCAGTTAAGCTGAACGTGGGTTGAATCCCAGCAAATAATCAAGTATTCCTGCGATAAACCATCATCTCTACTCTATAACTAGAGCCAGTGATTTTCGGTGAAAATAATTTTGTAACAATTTCTTTCAATGCCACAATTGCAGCTGTGCCCCATGGTTATTAGGAGAATACATCAGTGCAGAAGCGTCGCTCATTCGACTGAGCCATCAGGCACAAGGTTACTGCGACACCACGCGTTTATGATTTGCAGGTAGAACCCCGAGATGCTGGGAGTTAAAAATAGCCAATCACTGACAGTGAAGCAGATCCGCAGGTGTGCATATAAGGCGGTGAAACCAATTGTTGCAAAATTCTTTTCACCAAAAAACATTGGCTCTACCTATAACCGTCCAACAATTCCAGAAGTTTCCAGGGGCGCTACATCAAACAAAAAATTTGTAAACAAACACTCAAAAGCCAAAACATATACTAAAACAAAAAATGCCAGTTTAAATAACTCTGTAAAACTATTTGGAGAAGAAAAATAAACATTATCACTGACGAAAATAAATAAAAATAGAAAAATATTCGCTACGTTACAATGTCTTTAACGTAGAGTGAAAATATGCAAACTAAATGAAAATATGAATTCAGCATGGCTTTCGAAATGTCTCACTTTACCGTGAACTACCTATATCAGTATCTCGAATTTCCTTCGTCGTTTTTTGTAATTTATAACACTGGGCCATATCCCCACGATCTCCACACATTCATTCATGAAGAAGCCGTTACGTGTAAAGGACGGGCACGATGCTTCATACTTGAACTGTCCACTTAAACGTCCAAGTGGCCCTCTCTTCTGGAGTCCTGGCCGAGGTATAGTCCTTTAGGGGTCGGTCGACTGGCAACCTTGGCGAGTTGCCAACAACTCCGTCAGCGACGAGGAAGATGACTACTCCAAGTGTCCGCTCTCAGTTCCATTCAGCGATTATTTATGTAGCTGGCTAATCGTTTTGCAGCATTATTTTCTTGGCATTGATGAAAATGCGCTCCAACGAAAACCGGCGAAATAAAACACCAAATTAATTATTTTTATTTTCACATGAATTTGTATACAAAATTTGTGGGATTTTCTCAATTTACAAACTGCTAACAGTAAACAGAAAAATACGAAACATTTATATATCAAAATAATTCTAAAAATCTAAAAACGCTAAATGGACCCATATAATTGATTTCAATGATCAAAGATAATAAATGACTAAATGAAATGATTATTTATATACATATACAACAATTTGCAACTAAAATAATTTTATTTTCAGATAAAATTGTTATACAAGTAGCCTACATCAAAAGGACAAGAATAGGCAGAAAATACAGCATTCCACTGTATGAGCATACTCACATGTTCACGAACTTGGTTTGTCTTGTGCAGTTTCAAATATGTATTGTCCTGGGTTTGTTTTGTCTAGATGTAATTTTATTATGAGTGGGTCATTTATATTGGTTCATGACTTTGTTAATTTTGTGTGCACTCCTGTCTTCGCAATTTTATTATTTTACATTTGTCTAATGGTTCTGTATTAATTTATAGTTTCTGCCATCTCAAACACGGAATATTTGCGTGGCGTTAATTAGTTTTCCCTATTCTTAGATATAACTTCTGCGAGTCCCATATATTTTTAGTTTTAATCTGTGTTTGAGGAAGCAATCAAATCTGCGCATTGGTTTGAATGTTTCTTAAGATACATTGATGCACTTAAGTGGTTATAGCCAAAATGATACCAGGAATTTAAAAAGAATAAATACGAATATATGTACTAAAGTTGGGCGTACAATATTTAAATAACTCAGCAACAGTAATTCTTGCAAACATCTTTACATGGAAAATGTAAATACCTGTAATTAATGCAGTCGAAGTAGGAAAATATATCATTTTATTCCACAGCGTCAAGTACGTAGGCTTACCAAATATATTGAGGATACTTTACTTCTTATGCTTAAATATTCATTTTGTATTCTAACTGAACAGTAAAGTGTAGTACCAAAAATATGTTTACAGGAACACTATAGTTCGCCAGTTCACGATTGTGTCACATTTGAGACATAATTTTACTAAGTTTTATATGGTTTTCATTAGAAGACGCGGACTATGACTAATGTTAAAAGTATGTTAAATCTGCGTGATTATTCTTTACTTAATCAGATATAATGTGCTTAGTTCAAGTTAGGGTGTTTATCTAATGCTTTTTTGCAATCTTTAAATATAAATGTTGCTAAAATCATGAACCCAGAAAAGCTGTACAAAAATTCAGCAAGATAGGGCTATTATTACAGAACCGTTTATGTATTTTACATTTTCGCAGGTACTTAAGTAATTCACTTTTAAAATTATCTAGTAGTGGCGTAGTTATTATATGTATCATATCTATCTTTGCTTAAAACTCGTAGCTGAACTCCCGAAATGTAAACTAGAAAACTGCGTTAAAAATAGCCTAAATTCCAGAAAGTCCAACCGTTTGGCGCTCAGCACAATCGACGTAGGTACACACATTCAAGCGCGGCGACCCGTAAATACGCTAACAGCTATAAATCACATCTGAATAATAGAAACCGCTCGAAACATGTTGCCGGTAATACGGCATTGTGCTGCGCGCCGGGCTGTGATTGGCTCTTGACCTAGCCCGCGATTACTGGCCTAGCTTTCCCCTCACGCATGTTTGAGCATGGAGAGGTGAAGGGGGAGGTTAGGGAAACACTGCTTATGAAGTCACGAACAGCTACTGTGTTATGCATTGAAATCGAGATCACATCGGCCGACGGACGGTTGTTTGGCGAGTTGTTTGGCGAGGTCCCGCCGTTTTCTGCAACGGCAGTGAAATGTGCGCAGACTATATTTCTCGGTATTATCTCGTCACAGAGTGCCCACGATACACGTCATTAGAGCAGTACAAATGCGAAAGGTTGGTTGAGAGCTGCTCCGATGTTAACCATCACATATTTATGTGTTGCTTCGGCACGCAGTCGAATCCATTGGCTTCACCAGATTTGGATATACAGTTTACTCGTGAATGCAACACACACACTGGGGTAGGTGCCGCTAAAGTACTGCATTGGACTTTCATCCGGGAGGGCACGAATTCGATTCCCGACCCCGGCCTCTTATTGATTTCCCGTTTATCACAATTTATTGAAGTCACTCCAGGCGAATGCTGGGATGGTTTCTTACCAAAGGTCTCAACAAGGCGATCCGGGTCCGATTACCGGCGGGGTCGATACCCGGGTTTTCGCGTGTGGAAATCGTGCCGGACGATGTCATTGATCGGCGGGTATTCTCGGGGATCTCCCGTTTCCCCCACCCATTCATTCCGGCGCTGTTCCATACTCTCGTCATGTCACCCCTCACCAGCGCTGAAGACTTCGACGCTAAGCGCTGACCAAACATCTCTCTCTTACCAAGGGCCTTGGTCGATTCCTCTTCAAGTTCCTGTCATTGGGTGGGGTCGCGGTGGCCTAGTAGTCAGATCATTTGCCTCCCACCAAGGCGATCTGGGTTCGACTCCCGGCGGGGTCGGTCCCCGGATTTTTCGCATGTGAGACGATACCATTGGTCGACGGGTTTTTGTCAGGTATCTCCCGTTTCCCCCTCTCTTTCATTCCAACGCTGCTCCATACTCACCTCATGTCACTCCTCACCAGCACTGAAGACGAGAAGTCTGACCTGACCAGGAGTGTCCATAAGAGGTTGGAGCAAGTCGAAATCTGGTGGAACTAGTTCATCTCTCAACGAGAGCAATTTGGCAAGGAGCCAAAAGCTATTGTATGCTACTATTAAACTCTTGTACTGCTTTTATTAACCACATTTCAAAATTGTTGTTGAATTACATAAGTCTACAGCAAACTGCAAACCGGCTTTGTCCGATCACTCGCGAAGGCTAACCTAACTAAACACGGAAGCCTCTCTTCTTTGAGAGTCGGTGGACTTGGCGTGTGAGCCGTGTTGTATGTAGGCTTGTTGCCTGGTACGGAAAGCATTTGTTCTTGTATAACTATTAAAAATTTTTCCAATGCGTTTATCTACGAAGCGAAGACACATTTCAAACTGTGTCTCTGTGGTTTAAAAATGTCGTCCGCTAATTAAAAACATGTTTTCCAAGCTTCTCAAAATTGCTAAAAATGACTTTTTTACGCTGCTGTAGCTGAGAAAAAAATCAACCCTAATCGTGAAACAAAATTATAGAAACCTGCATTGGACTTCACAACATACTTTCCACAAATAAAATAACAGGGGCATGGCTTGAAGTCCCATTGATAAAATAAACATTCTACGAGAACACTGCACGCTAGTTTAGTCCTTCGCGCCTAGAGGATATGAAGTGTTTGTCGGACGTGTTATATTTGACTTATCGCCTTCACCGTTTCCGTGCCTTAAATGTAAAGAAATGCCAGCGTCCACTAACTCGTATGGGCGCTGCTTTCTGTGCAGACCCAGCAAGTATAGGGGGCATCATATTCGGTGACGCTCAGTCACCTCACCACCTACATGTATGCTACCGCTGACTTTCTTCATCATCTTGTTAATATCAAATTATCTTTAAGGACGTTTTGAAATTACCTGAAAACTGAGGAAATTTGTATTTTCATTTTAAAAAATCATTCGAAAACATACAAGTTTTCCTACATTTATTTCCTGTAGCATTATTCTCATTTTCTCGGCGCTGAATTTTTTTTCGAAAAAGAAAATATAATTAAAAACGTTTGGACACCGGCGATTATAATTTAACATGTAAATATCTATCCTCACTCATGCCACTGCTGTCAAGTAGGCAGTGCCCTTAATATCTTGCTGGTTGAAACCTAGCATTGACGGACAGCCACACAGATTGTTCACGGTTAAGTCAACATTTGTATGTATGTATATATATATATATATATATATATATATATATATATATATATATATATATATATATATATATATATATATATATATATACCGTCTTGAAGAACAGGAGGCTCAACACTTAAACTTTTTAACACTCCGAAATCTATACACTTGGCTTGTAATATGCACAATAATGTTTATTAAAAGACTGCCTAAGAGTAAAAAAATATATATATATACCGTCTTGAAGAACAGGAGGCTCAACACTTAAACTTTTTAACACTCCGAAATCTATACACTTGGCTTGTAATATGCACAATAATGTTTATTAAAAGACTGCCTAAGAGTAAAAAAATAAGTTTTCGAAAGTCCTCACCTAACCTTAATAGCCATGTAACTCAGTTATATTGTCCTTAAGATTATGTAAGTGGGCTTTATGTCTCATCGACAGCGAGGTAATTATAGACGACGACACACAACTCGGTACAATGACAGGAGCTGGGAGAGGAGTCGGCCATGGAGTCGTTGAGGAACCATCTCAGCATTTGCCTGGAGTGATTTGGAAACCATGGGAAACAGAAATCAAGATGACCGGAGCCGGGTTCGAACCCGGGTCCTTCCGAATGCGAGACCAACGTGTTACTGTTCTGCCACCTTGCTCGATCATAAATGAATATTAAGACGTACTCTATGTTTTCCAGTGATTTGTCTGTAACGGGCCAGAATGTTTGCACTGAAACTGTCTGAAAGGCCAATATTACAAATGTAACTTTATCATTCAGATATTATGTGCCGAAGCCTTGCGGGCGTTCCAAAGTTACATTGTAATCATCACAATATTGAACATTTGTTTTGCAATCGTCATGCAGTTTCACATGACAAGCGTATTAGAAGCAACGTTTAAGATCTCCGCAAATAATACCATGGCCAAAAAAAAAAAAAAAATTGCGTTAATTCTATATGAATGAAAACTTGAATCTGAATAAACTTTATTGAAGATACAAGAAAACTGGCGGAGTTCACGAAGAACGACTTGCTCAATTTTATTGGAAATAAGTTACAGCCTAAACAAGTGTTGAATAATGGTATGTGTTCGGAGCCCAACTTGAATAATTCTCGTTCAACTCTTCTGCATAATATTACTGTTTTCTATCTCAAATTTAAAAAAGGTTAGTATTTTAAAGCGTGAACAAAAGTTATCCTCGTACCTTCAGATGGACCTTTAATCTGCAGATTTTTCCATTACAAAACAGGGAACAGGTCATAGGAGATCTAACTCAACACTGAATTTTATAACCAAGTTTTTCCTAAAAGATGTAGGCTTTTCATAATGTCTACAAATATTGGTTATTCCTCTGGAAAGTTTACGTATCGTTTGTAGGTTTTGTCTTCTTACAAATAAGTATTCCTGAAATAAATTTTTATGTTTTGTGTAGAAAATAATCTCGAGATATTTTAATAAAAGAAATAATATTAATTTTACATGCAATGATTTTGTACATTGTTTTGTGCTGTCGATTTTCCATAGCTTTGGTCTAACCTCAAAAGATTTTCACGAAATCTGGAACATCAAACTGTCAAGCCTTGCGTTTTTTGTTTGTAGAACATAATTTATGAAATTGTGTTGACAATTGTTATTT
This sequence comes from Medauroidea extradentata, assembly GCA_003012365.1. Classification (NCBI taxonomy): domain Eukaryota; kingdom Metazoa; phylum Arthropoda; class Insecta; order Phasmatodea; family Phasmatidae; genus Medauroidea; species Medauroidea extradentata. Next base: position 92,327 of record PNEQ01039854.1, on the reverse strand, counting down.
AAGTTCAATCTTTATCAAATTCATCATACTTTTATCCAAGAATAAATTAATTTAATTTTTCCTTACTCTTTAACAACAATATTTTTCTCACAAGGGTTCTAAACCACGAAGGTCGCGTGCTGGACATGTCTGCGAGGTCTTTTCTCTTGTTACATGATGAAAAATTCACTCCCAATGTTTGGCCATGCATTATCTAAGTTCTTCGTTTCTCTAGCTTCCCGCTGCCCTTCCTGACTACAGCCCTGGGTTACACTCATCACGGTGGCGAAATTGGAAAGAGCACCTCAACGTGATCATAGAAAGCACTCTCACTCTACACAGTGTTTGATGATTAAATGAACTTCGGTACTTTAGATGACCTCTTCATTTCTTTCTGTCTTACGTACCATCGCAACGAGTAGCCAACCTCGTAACTTATTGTAAGGCATCGGCAATGTCTCACGCGTTCGTATGTGTGTTTTACTTTACGGTGATTATGAACGTATCCACATTGTTGTGTCTTTCATGTTAACACCTCTAAGTCTGCAGAAATTAGCAAAACTGTGTCGTATGATGGTTGCTGGACTCTACAACCTACAATTATCTGAAGAGATCCAAAGAAGATTTTGGATGCGTGAGCTCCGCTCAATACACACGTGGCTTTCATGGAATTTGGTAAAGCCAGTTTTGGTGAACCCAATTGTCTATCCTAACCATTGTGGCCATCCAAGGGCGAGAATAGACACATTCGTGTTTCAATCTTCTTTGGATGTCTTTAGGTAAGTGTAGGTTGCAGATTCCCGCCACCAAACTACGACATAGTTTGCAGATTTTCGCAGGCTTAGAGGTTGACGTGAAAGGCACAACAATGTTGATACGCGGTCGTATGTTGAAATAAACGTATGATTATTCGATTTACTTACATACGTATCATCTATAAACTATTAATAGTAAAGGGCATCTCCACAGAAAACGACAGTTAATAGATATATGTTACTGTGTACTTCAACGTTACCATTTGAAGAGTAATAAAATGTATAGACACTACATTCACTAGTCACATATGCTAACAAATGGTGAAAATATAGGTCTTGGCTGAAACAAAAAATACAACGCCTTAAAAGTTAACGTTGCACCCCCTATAATAGAAAAGTACCTCGGCCCTTAATGGGAAATATATCAAGTTTACTAACACAGCAATGTTTGTTATTAATACTGTGTTTCAGAAAGTACTCAAGTGGCTTACAGCCCTCCCCTAGTGAAGTAAACAGTAATTGTTTAGTTGCGCATTTTATAATCAAGAGAATTAAGATGAACACTGTGGTGAGGAAAGAAGATAACTTGTTAATTAATGGTTTTGTACAAGCTTGCAGCATAGAGAATCAATGTATAGTTAATTATTTGTAAGACTGATTAATTTTAAAGATAACAACTGCAAACAATAATTATTTGATGCGAAATTTCTGAAAAATTTCGGTGATAAAGGAAATCCTGCCAATTTATAATTGTTTAATGCTCAGTATCTTAAATTAAATTTTACTGTTTATATTTAACAAAACAACTACAAGCGATTTTCTTCTAATCATTACTTTAGTAATGTTTCATAAGAAACTTTACGTGAAAATTTTTTGTCTTACTTGGAAAACTTTTTTTAAAGTGTCGTCTTTTAAAATACGTCCGTTGAAAATTGATTTATTTTGACACTGATTCCCCAAACTCTGTGGCTGCACACTATGTAGGCCCTTACGGGAAGAATTGAATGCAAATCCGATTACTGAAGAATGAGATCATTGTTTTTTATAAATAAAATATACATTTTGCTCTGAATTCAAACTCAAATCTTGCTGGGAATATCCTTCAGTTCCAAACTATGAACGTTCCACTAACTCATCTCCCAAACCAGATCTAATAGCTTAGAAAAAACGCGTTACTTAGGTGAAACAGTACGTACATAATACATTCAAGTTTAATTTATCTTAGTCAGCCTGCAAGTCTCCAATTGACCGTGGGTAAAATGTTACTTGTACAACTCCGGGCAGCTAATAACGCGTCTATGATTTATATTCCGTGCCACACAACTTAAGTTATATCAGAAAGTTTTGCAGGTTCATTTAAGTGTCAAGAACATAGAAAGATGGTACCAAACATATGGTACAAGACAGCCAACAGAACTCTTAACATGTACTCATTTAGTACTAAACTGAGTATATTACGGTTAGGGAATATTTTTCAAACGTTGGTACAATAAAATAGTTTTGCTGACCGCAAGCCGGGTACAGACCACCCTGTTGCATAATCCACGTCAGGTCTCTCGCCCGTGTTCCTGAGATCCTGAGAGACAGGCGGCCCTTAATGATGGGCTCCGCACCCCCCATCCTTCATCATTCCACCACCCCTCCCCCTGCTCCATTCATTCCTCCGGGGCTGTGCTTGCTGGTGCGTGAGATGATTGATGGCGTCTAAGCTGCAGGTTATCCCTACATTATCTGCCCGAGCAGAGCTGAGCGGAGGAGCTTGTAAACATACCTCACCACCCCTCACACCCCAAGCTCACTCAGGGCTTCACTCTACCCTCGCCTTTCACCCACCTCCCTCCCTCTCACCGACCCTCAAACATCAGCACTACACCGCCTGCAGTGATGCCAGCCATACAATCATTGTTTTAATTAAGGTCACGGGCCGGGGAATGTTCTCTTTTAAATCCTAAAAGGCCACAGATACAGTAAAATCGTTAAACATTTTCGTTGAAAATTGTTTTTAACGTAACCTGTATTTATTTTTCAAAACAAAAATGTGTAAGTTCTTTACTAGTTATCGACGTAATGAAAATTAATTTAACTCAAGAACGGGCAGAAGTTATGTAATTGTTTGTTTTGCAAAAAAATATATATATTTGGTATAGTAAAACTATTTCCAACGTATCTAGGAGGTTGTGGTGGCCAAATGTCCAGGCTATTGTTAAACCATTTTATTATACTTTCAATTTTGAGCCGTAACATTTATTCAAATTGTATTTTCAATATTGTCTCTTCGACAAAGCACAGAATATAATGTTGGTAAACTGCTTGACGTATTAATAATGGAATCTTTCATTAATTTGTCAAGCAGAATCATTGCAAGAGAGAAACTTAACATGAATTATCGTGCAATTATTCTACAAATTAATGAAAGGCGTCTTTATTATTTATACTTAGCAGTTTACCAAGAATATATCCTCTGATTTGTCGTACAAAAAATTTTGATAGTACAATTTGTTAGTGTTATGGCTCAAAAACTGAAAATACAATAAAATTGTCTAACACTCGCCCTTTAACAACGAGGTATTTTATGAGCCGATAAGGATGAAATGAGGTGTAGAGACAACACAATATCCATTCTCGAGCCGGGATGCGAACCCAGGATCCATAGCACAGTAAACCGGCACCTAACCGACAACACTACGGAGGTCGGAAAGTACGTATATGTCGTTCGCGCACTCACGTAGACGATCGTGTTGAGCGTTATACGTTAACTTTTGGCTGCAACTTGACGGAATAACGATACACATTGACTGAAAGAAAATAAATTGGGGTCTCAAATGTGCTCACTTTACCGCGAATTGCCTTTACTCTTTTAAGTTGCCTAGAAATGGGTCGAGGTTTTAAATGAGCCTGTATTTACTAATACTCTAGTCCTTGACACGTATATTCTTCTCCAGTTGGAATTTAGGAGTATGGAAAGTTAAGGTGTCAAGCGAATGACTGGAATACTCATTCTCGATAAAATCTAAACTGCTCATTTTAATTCCATGGGTTTTCTTTGCCGAGAAGATATTACATTAGCGAGCGTCTGTTTATATAACACTGGACGGTTGTATACTTTGCTTTCGAGCATAAAATTAAAAACGGTATTTAGAAAAATAAGTGACTGAAACCACAAAATCCATAAAAATGGAAAACTGTAATTTTTATAATTTTTGGTACGGTAATATCTACGACTCTATAATAACCGAATTTCAAAAATATTCACTGTTTGATTTTAAAATAATTTTACTCTCCGAAACCCTCTGCGCGAGTGGTTTACAGATGTTAACAATTATTTTAAAATCAAAACGCAAATATTTTGACTTTCGGTTATTATAGAGTCCTGGATATTATTGTACTAAAAATTGTAAAATGTAATGTTTTCCATTTTTATGGATTTTGTGGTTTCAATCCTTTATTTTTCTAAATACTATTTTTAATTTTTATTCTCGAAAGCAAAGCATACTACCGTCCAGTTATATACAAATATACGTTCGCTAATAAAATATCTACTTGGCAAAATATTTCATTGGAATAAGATGAGTAGTTTAGACTTAATCGACGATAGAATATTCCAGTCGTTCGCTCGACACCTTAACTTTAAAGGGGCAGCGGTGGTCGAATGGTCAGACCATTCGCCTCCCACCAAGGCGATCCGGGTTCGATTCCTGGCGGGGTCGATTTCCTGATTTTCGCATGTGGGAATCGTGCCGGACGATGCCGTTGATCGGCGGGTTTTCTCTGGGATCTCCCGTTTCCCTCGCTCTTTCATTCCGGCGCTGCTCCATTCTCATCTAAAGTCAGTCCTCAGCAGCGCTAAAGACCTCGATGTTAAGCGCAGACTAAAATCTCTCTCTCATTCCCAAACCCCTTAGCGTCACGTCGACAACGGCACTATAAAAGACGGTTAAGGACAATAACTAGGAAAGGTATCGGCTTTTACCTTTGTTAAGGAACCATCGCTGTATTCTCATGTAGCGATTTTGGAAAACCATGGAAAACCGAAATCAGGATGGCCGGTGCCATGGATCAAACCTGGGTCCTCTCAAATGCGAGTCTACGGTGTTTCCGTTGCACAACCTCGCTCGGTGACACGTATTTTATCTCCAGACAAAATATCGTTTCACTGTAGGCAACTATCGATTAGTCAAATCAGTAAATAAGTACTGTACATAAAGCCAGTAAGTAGCTTTGATTTTCATTCGCTTCCTTATTGATTATGATTTAACATAAAAAACATGTTCTAAAGCGGGCGTTCTGAAAATATGCGTTGAATTTCTACAGTCCTCACAAACGTCTCATAAATTCAGTTGCAGCTACCAATTTTGTTGTCAGGACACTTAACTTTATGCAGGTAACCACGTGACACTAAAAGTAACTATGTGTAATTTAAAATTTGTTTCTGTTTTCCACACACCAATGCCTTTAAAGATGGTTCGGGATAAAGTGAGCACTCAAAAGAAGCCCTGCTAAATTTATATTTTCAGTCAATTCGTATCTCTCCGCGCATAACGGCTAATGACGGTAAATGTCTAACCTCTCTGAACACATCACTTGATGTTTGCGCCTGTAATATAAATTATGCAGTCGGCAGGAAATTATTTATTTAATTTTTAAAAAATGTTTATTAATTCTATAAAATACAAAAACGTCGATTTCAGTTTTGTATTTAAATCGGAAAATACACGGAACTATATTCGACAATTCGCTGCCAACAATACAAATAGTAAGATAATTATTGTTGGTGTTAAATTATGTGCGGTAACGGCTAGTGACATTTTTCAAAGAATAAATCTTTAGTGCTCACTTGATCCCTTATGACCTGTAACTGGTATCTCAGCAGAAAAATTATTTCTACTTTTAATTTGCCTTGAATACTGGTCAACTGCAGTCTTTAATTATGAGGATGTTTTCGCTGCATAAAAATATATCCTGTAATTTTCGCATACTGATTTCATTCCCGTACAGCAAAATGCAGCATACAACATCCTGTAATTTATAGTTATACGAGAGATTCGAATTTCGGCTCCCCTCACTATTTTCTAACCTTTGCCCCTGATGGTTCGCTTAAAACTCAAACGCAGTCACACTGTTTGTTACATCGTCCAGATGCAGGGTAACACTGGGATGATGACTTAATAAACGGTTTCTATCATAGAACCCACGAATTTTCGGACATGCGTCCATATGCTCTTTAAATTTCTTATGCTCTCAAATCGTTAAGTGCATAACATCGCTCTGAATATTTATCATGTTTTATAAAAATGTGTTGTAAAAATATATTTTTCCTGGAAACTAAACCATTATTTTTGACACACGACATTGCGAACTAATTTTTCTGAGTAGTTGAAAAACGATAGTAAAATAACCACTAAACACGAAAAAAATAAACAAAAACCGTATTATAAGTTCAAATTAGCCATAGTCATCAAATGTCTACGTATATGCATGTCATATAATCTACGTAGGCCTATGTTACCATTGGCAATGTTTAATTATGTACTCCAATTTTGTTTTAGTTCTTTTGTTGCATTAATAAATTTGGTTTTGTGGTGGGTTTTCAGCGATATAATAACATTCGCTCACAATGAAGTATGTCCAAAACAATGGATCAATAAGTCATACATCCCCATTGAAAAAAAAAATCTTTTACATATCACAACTTTCCACCTGTTATTTTAAAAAAGTTATTTGCAAATATTTTAAGAGGTGGGTTGTTTTGTAGTGATACTGACTGCTGTTTATTACTGGTCCAGGTGTGTACAGGGCATGCATAAAGCATCTTGGCCCGAATCACAATAGTAGAAAAACATGGCGAGTGCCTAACATGATTACGTTGAAACCGAAAAAATCCGCTAAATTAGCATCTCCACGAAAGTGAAGAAATGTGAATGTGTAGAGTCGTTTTCTAAGGCCATATCATGTTGTTTTTCCTACTCGCTCTACATTACTCGACTGCGTGTTAAAAATACATATCACCACCGGACCTCGTGAATGACATCAAAGCGTTGGCCAGGTATGTGCGTGAAGTATTTGGGAATAAATATGTAAACACTTGCGGGATTTGTAATTTCGTGCTCGGCAGATATTAAACAAACATTTTGACTACCCTAGGCTTTTCCTGTTGGAAATTTGTGTGCAGCAGGCTGAAAATATTTAATTTTTGTCCGCTTTTACAACTGCCAGGGATTATAATTTAATTAACGCGTTTGTTTAATTTGTTTGCAGAAACTTGCATTGTAGCGCAAAGCAATAATCTTCTTCGATATTTAATTATATTTAACTGATTTTGAGGATTGTTTAATAAATGTATTCCACTTCTTTCCTCTTTTGTTAGACCAAATTATAAATACAGAAAAACAACATTATGAAAACACTAACACTCTTTAAATCACGCTTGCATTTTATCAATAGTAATAAAAATATGTATTGTAAATTTCTACAAAATATATCTGTCATATGTTAAAACCTCTGTAAAATACAATTTTGTAGATCATAGATGTAAAGAACGTACTAATATTGTTGTTGTGATGATCAGTTAATGTGTACATCGAAGTGTTATGTATGGTCATAGAAACCCGAGCTAAACGTAGATTTAACACGTAATTGTATTTGCTACTAGACATTTATTGATGTTATAGGTAAAGGTAACATGGCATTTAAATATTCTTCTTAAATTAAATATATTTCTCACTTCAGGGTTATTTACAAAACGACCAAGATCAGGTTCTGGGATCGACAAGTAGAGCTAACAGAGAATTAACATCCGGGAGCATTTAGCAACATAGCAGAAAGAAGAGACGAGTTTTTTTAATAAGAGGTGAAAAAAATTGGTAGAAGAGAAGGGTTTCCATTTCGGAATATCCAGAATATTATGGCTCTCTGATAATCTGTTTTAATCAAAATATTTTCTGACAGATTGCTATTTATTTTGATGGACAATTTCACCGTACAGAATGGACAACTTGAAGTACACGCCCCCCTGACGTCACACCGCAGGGGAAATACTGTGGGAAACAAAGCTTGTTTACAAACATGCTGATTTGTTAGTTGGTAATGGCAGAAAGCAAAAATGTTGCGCATTCATAGATCTGCACGCAAGGGTACAAAATATTAGTTTCAATTTCATTGTTAAGATACGCAAATACATAAGATTAATGATTACCCTGAATAAGCGGCCAATTCCAAACAAATAATCAATTTTCTTTACGTACATCTCATCCGGGGCATGTGAAGCGAAATACCTAAATGAAGGTTATGTTTGGTTGCGGTATCCATGGAGATAGGAATTGTATCCCAGACCTGACTGAAGCTCCACCTCTTTTCAAGTCTTCCATTATTGAAGAGATTTTAGAAATTTTAAGAAAAATGGATGAAGACGTACTTCAGTATATTTTGACATACATGACCAAACATTAAGTTCCAGGAGGAAGATTCAACCCGAGTTGACGATCGTCGCAGGTACCGTCGTCGATTGAAATAGGGTCATAGTTGAGGACTTGGTCGTCAGCCTGTTGTCCGACTTCGAGACCCGGTTACCTACGTTCCTGGGAGAAAATGTACGGAACGACCCTTACCCGAGAGGACGATTAGAGGTATTTTCGCGAAGTCAACTACACAGAAGAAAACCCTCGGTAAGAGAAGTTTCAACTCCTGGTCATTCCTTACGAAGGTCGTTCCGGAGTAATTGGCTTATATCTTACAGATAGAAATTCAAACCAACGTTAAATTCAGTAGAAAACTCAGTTGAAATTAAATTAATAAAAGCTGCAGGAGAACTAACTACACCTAAGAATCGAACACAGTCTAAAAGCCGGAATTTTACAACTACTACTGAAAATGTTTGTGATTGAAATTTAAATCAAACGTGTAGTGTCCTGACACTCCAGCGTGCAGGCAAAACATTTCATCATACGCAGTAGCAGTGGTTGCTACCTTACTTCAGCGGTACCGGACAATCGGTTGAGCTAATTTCAAACTTACTTGTCGTCCATGTGGCGTGATACAGTTTAACCACGATAACTTCAGACCACTTTTCGACGGGAACTTACAATCACTCAACGTCCTGTTTGTGAACAGTTACTGTCACAAGTTCGAGTCACGCCAATCTTATCATAACCAGTATTGTCCAGTAATGCGACCAAGAGAACTCCGTATTGTGGCGTAACTCAAGAGGAGGGGGTTTACATCCGGTAGAAGCAGAGAGGAGACCAACGCCCAAACGAGTATATGAAGGCCCGCAGTCTGAACTGATCTACTAGAGAAGCCAGAACCTTCGCCCGCCCGTGTCAGCAAGCTCTGCACCACGACAGTCCACTTTACTTCTAACATATTATGAATTCGCTGCTTTTAAATAACTTTGTTATATAATATAAACCCAGCATCCTTAATCGCTTCAAGTGTAAAAAGTGAGTAATTACGTTTTGTACGAGCCATTGCTTTGCTTCTAAAAATTTAATTTATCGAACTTAAATAATTTATTTAGAGAACTTGCCGTGTACACTTGCCAATCGGTGGGCATGACGACTGGCGGCAAGCCTATGGGGTAGTATTCCAGATTTGGCTGTACTGTAATACACTCCGAAGGATTTTAGGACAATTTTAAATGTGTTTTAAATACATTCAAACTTGTTACGTTATTTATAATTAACTTGGTATGAACGCACGTAGTGAAGTCGTAATAGTAATAGATCTTTGCAATGTTGCTGAATGGCAATTCTTGACTTGTCCTGAGGCTTTTTGCATAGTGAGCATTACGCTAGACAAGGCGAACACCATATTCGGAGAACGTGGAGAGTTCTGTGACCTTAATGGACACGTGTATTGCAAAAGTGCTTACAAATTCGAAGTAGCTTTTGTTCATTGCCCGATGTCAGTTAGGAAAACAGGCGTTGTAGATTGCGAAGTAAATCTTGAAGATATTAATGCTTACACGTGGATTCGGATATAATATCAGAGAACTTTTCTCGATACAGCACCGCTTCTATATTGTGTTCTTCAGAATCATTAATGCGATGTACTTAAAAGACTTTTCAGTAAAAATAAACAAAAAAGGCAGGTTGTTGAATTTTCCATGGTATATTCAAGTAGTACTTATAAGAAGAGCTGAAGCATTAAAAGGCTTGGGAGACTACTGATACAACTTAATACGGAAGTTCTTTAAAAACATAATAAAATTGATTTGTGTTGAACCATTTCGTGATAAGCTTAAAAAACTTGCAACTGGTTCAGGGTTGGAGATAGCTCTTATCGATAAGCCGAAATATAATTTCCTACCCCAGCGTACAAAGTTTACGAATATGAGTCCTCTGCTGGTCAAGTTATTCTGGAAGTAGACGTCCTAATAGTAGAGAGCTTCATTCCGAAAGACAGAGTATATCAGGACTTCGAAATTGAAAGACTTGATCTAGCCTAGAGTAACGAGCCTTCCACGTCAGAACTATAAACTACAGGATTGGAAACATGTATATTACCCTCCGTGTTTCAGACCAGTTGACGTTCCTACAAGGACAATAGTTGATCCAGTACCGAACGCAGTTTAGAAGGTGAAACCAGTACAGATAGCACCTAAGCCTGAAAGTAAACCACAGTACTACGTGCCTAAGAAACCCACTCACGATCGTAAGACTTGGATACCATTGTCACAGTTAAACGAGTAATAAATTTTGTTAAGTATAATTCAGAGCTCACTATGGTGAACCCTCCAGCAAGCATGCTAAGTAACGTGTTAACAAAAGATATGTCCGTCGTAACATTAGTAGAAAATAGTCGGGAGAGAAATGCTCTCCTCTTGTTCATGAATTTATAGAAAGTGTAGAAAGATCTGCCAGCTTGGGTCTGACAAAGGTAAAGTCAAATTAACTAAAATTAAGTTAAAAGGTCTAGAAGCACGTTTCATTGCCACTTGTCCCAGGTTAGGAGATATTAAGTTTAACATCCCGAAGGAGGACCTAACTGATCGTTTACGAGAACGCCAGCCATTGCAGTTTCATTATTATATGTTGTATAACATAAAACAGAAATTCTGTGAGAACATGCAGAGCTTTGCTGATAGATGTCAGCGTTTGCTACATATGATAGTATTAAATGAATCATTGAATTTTCATTGAAGTCAAATAATAGATATTTTGCTGTGTATAAGGCATATCCATTTACAGTGTATTAGAAAAGTTTGAATCAGAATATTCAGATAGTTCCAAGCATTTCTTTTATTGCGACTTCAGAAACTAGACAGTTTTACGCGTTAATTATTCAGAGAGACATAGGAGATTGTAAGGGAGGAAGTAATGTCGTATGTCCAGCTAATGTAGCTACGTATTTGGTTAAGGTTCCGAATTGTCTTGCTAACATGATAGTCTCTTCGACTAACCAAGATAGTACTTTGTGTAAGCGAGAAATATTGAGTAATTCCTATACGCCAGTCTTTATAAGATCTGTAGATGGAGACAGCTGGTTATATTATGAACTGGAGAAAATGAAAGTAACTAAAATTTTCCCTAATGATAGTGTTTAAGTGTAGAGGAGAAGTGGACTGAGGTGCAGGGTAAGTTGTTACAGGTGAGCAATTGTATGGTTCTTAATGACAAAGTTCAGTTGTTACCTCATAGCAATAAAGTTGCAAAAATAAAGTATAACAAACAAAGAAAACAAACTATCAAGTATAACGTCCTTGTTAACTAATAAAATAAATTAAATTGAATCTGTTAGAAATTTTTTTAAAACGATCTCGCTGAGATAAATACTGATGAGAATGCAGATCTGAATAAACTTATGTTGCTAATTAAAAGTCTCAAGAAGCAGAAAATTGTTGATCACCATGATGGGAAACATATGTCACTGCTGTTTATTTTCCGGAGTATGATTGGCATCGCCATCGTCTTGCTGTGCCTGAGATGTCGGATCAAGGTCCTGTGTACGAGATGTGTACAGAAGGTTGCCACACCTAGCCCACCGAATGCCGTTCCAGATGTACCAACCGAGGGTCGAACCGAGGACGTCGAGATGTGTGATCTCCTACCTAGAGCCGAGCAGCCAGTCCCAATTCAGAGAAACAATCCAATCGTCACTACATGTTTCAATCGGAATGCCGTGACTCGCAGTAACTAAAGAAAGTGTTTGTGTAATGTGCAGTGTTAAAAGCAGAGTAAATCAATGTGCGCGATAATCATGAATATCAGTTAACAAAAGAAGAATTTGAACTTATAAAAAAAAGAAAAAGAATTACATAACAAGTAGTGAGTTAAAGTTAATTGAAATCTTAGCAATTTCTCAAAGTATATTTGTTTAAATATTTCACAGGTATGTGTTGTCTAAAAGTAAGTCGTAATTGATTTTATGACATTCAATTAGAAAAGATACATCAATACTAATCAATTCAATATGATGGAAAGAATCTATACATATTAAATGTAATTAATGAAAAAATATATAAAATTCTTAAAGTAAATGGATAATATGAATGAAAGTCGTTATTAAAAATCTTAATATATTTTCAAATAAATATTTAAAAAGGGTACTTGTTTATTCAGTGATGCAAATTGTATGCATATGTTAATATGTTGTTCAGTATTTTGTTACAGTTGTGTAAACATAAAAAATGTAATGTGATTGATGAAGAAAGCTGAAGCAGGTATCCATCTTGCAATTTAAAGTCGGGTTTATTTAATTTGATACGGTTGAATAGTAAACTAATTCCTTGTAGTTTTGAGATTTTAAACAATATTAGAGCGTAGCGAATTCATACAGGTTCAAGAAACGAAGACTACAGAGCTGTTACGCTACGCCAAGTCCATATCAACGCTGCAGGAAAGGCTACATCCGCTGTCGACCAGAGGAGAGAGATTGTGACGCAGAACAATACTTCCCGTCAAACCTAGGAGAACTTAATAACGTCATTGCAAGCTATGCTCTATAGCAAGACAGCACTCATTTCGCTGTCGTCTCCTAACTATAGCTCAACCAACCCAAGTATGCTTCTTCACACCATTCACAATATTTTGGGGTCAAGCTCCAATTTAACGCGGATGCCATGTAGTGTCCTGACTCTTCAGTACGCAGTAGCAGTGGTTGCTATCTTACTTCAGCGGAACCGGACAACCGGTTGAGCTGATTTCAAACATACTTGTCCATGTGGCGTAATAAAGTTTAACCACGATAACTTCAGACCACTTTTCGACGGGAACTTACAATCACTCAGCTCCCTGTTTGTGAACAGTTAGTGTCACAAGTTCGAGTCACATCATTCTTATCATAACCAGTATTGTTCAGTAATGCGGCCAATGAGAACCCCGTATTGTGGCGTAACTCAAGAGGAGGGGGTTTACATCCGGTAGAAGCAGAGAGGAGACTAACGCCCAAACAAGTATATGAAGGCCCGCCAAGCTTGACACAGTCCCCAGTCTGAACTGATCTACGAGAGAAGTCGAAATCTTCGCCCGCCTGTATCAGCGAGCTCTGCGCCACTACACTTCTCAGATATTATGAATTCGCTGCTTTTAAATAAAACTTTGTTATATAATGTATAACCAGCATTCTTAATCGCTTCAAGTGTAAACAGTGAGTAATTACGTTTTGTACGAGCTTTTGCTTTGCTTGTAATAAATGTCATGTATCGAACTTAAATATTTTATTTAGAGAACATTCCGTGTCCACTTGCCGCTCGGTCGGCACGACAAAGGATTGAGATGTTAAAGTTAAACTACTACGGAATAGCCCTATTGGTAGTCCTAGGACATGGTCTGGTAGTAAGCATCCCAAGGTAGATGTAACACCTCATCGTCATTAGAAAATCAGATACATGCATTTTACACTTACTTATTACAGTACTTCTTCAAATGACATCTATAATCGTATCTTTAGTATGTGTGTTAGTCAGGTTTATTCTACACATAACCCTCAAGCAAGTAATGACATTAAGTTATATTTGAAATCAAAGATACTTAGTCTTTTTTGTTTATTTTACAGTAGTGTAGATTCATTGTAAAACTTTCTTCATTACTGATAGGAATTTATGATATATATATATATATATATATATATATATATATAATATTACATAGGTTTAATAAACCACATTTATACAATAAATAAAATATTACACTTATTTAAACAGTTCATTAAATAACTGAATTGATCTGTATTTGTAAGAATATGATTATTTTAAAATAATCTTAGTTTACTGAGCTTCAATAACAGTCGGACTTTGTCATCTCAACACGTACTTACTTTGACAGTTTTATCTTAACTGTACAAAACGAACATATTTACAAATTTTGTAAATAAGAAGGTATATGTTCGAATTGGACAGCTAAAAATTTTACGACAGAGCTGTTCAGACCTGCGTATGTGAAGCGCTACCAGATGTGCGTATTTCGAATATATTGAAATCAAAAACAAGTTAATGTAGTAGATCATTCACTACTGTACTATTAGCAAGAACTTCAATACATGCACAATGTCCGACTGTTTGACTCTGTGGTAAGCGCTCCTGACCGGCGAGGCGTGGGTTCTGGGTCCGATTCCTGGCCGGGGAGAATAATTTACATTTACAATTACCTTCCTGGGTTCAGGACTGAGTGTTGTGTTGACCCCTCATCTTCATCCTCATCCTCATCCTGCGGAAGGCAATGGCGAACCCTCGCAGCATCACCCTCACCTAGTCGCCTCATGTGTTCTTCTTGAGGTCCAAACTATAGCCTCCGAGCTGAAAACTCATCATCACATCCGCTACACATGACTTCTTGTTCTGACACTAGGCAGTAAGCGAGTGGTTATATCGCGAACGATCCCTTGTGGTCGTAAAGCGTGCTGTCCCGCCGGTCACAAAACGATGGGTTCGAATCAATAGACAAATTCTGTTGATGTGTGAAGAGCAACAGGTGTTATCGACGTACGCTTGAATCAGGCTTTATAGTAATCGGCTTGACGTGACGCGGCGGTCAACACAGAGTGCCCGGGTTGACTCTCGTTCCATTAGAAACAAAACAAAAGAGGACAAACATCGGGCAGTTTTGTGGTCACAACATAAGCTGAAGAGCGCGGACCAAGCTCTCTGTGCCTGTACATCGAACCACAAAATTGATTTATTATTTAATCTTAATAAACTACAAAGGTTCATTAGCTACCTTTACGGAAGTAAATTTAGGGTAGATATCATATAGATAATCCACAAATAACCTACATCATAAGGCGAGGAATTCTTAAATAACCTGCTCTGGTAAACAAACTTTTACATTTATTTTTCAATTCCTTTTAAAGAGAAAATTTTTTATGGCTACTTTAACTTTAGAAATGTTTGACGTATATTTTGTTACTATTTTGTTTATTACCTTACTAGGTTATTCACCACTGGACGAAAGTGTCGTTAATGAGCTAGATACATCCATGACATACAGTTTTCTTGCATAAGTGCACAAGTTGTCTTAAGTTGTTTTACAATTAGACAAATATGTGTCTCTCAGACAATACGTGTTGTTCATTCTAGTTGGTCTCGACGTACAGAAGCTCTGCTGTCGTGAAATGTTTGCCGCTGTAAATGCCGACCAGTATAATTCATCCAGGCTACTCCGCCCCAGCGTGACGGTATATAGAATTTCGGGTAACAACAGTGTAGTTAGCACACCACACTAATCCTGGGCTATATTAGAGACGGAAAAGTCGGTGGCAAGAAATTTTTACGATTGCATTTAACGTATACAATGTGGCGACATAGCACTGTAGATAGTCCCCTTTTGCGCTCCACAGGTATCTTACTTATCTGACTTCTACTATTCTGACCTATATATTAAGGATGCAGGTTAAATTCCTGAGCAGTCCAAACATGATTCTACGTTTATTTGACGTAACGCACACAAAAAAAAACCTGGATGTGACGCAGTGTTGCCACATTGTGCACGTAAAATACCGTCGTATAACATTTTGCCGCTTAAATTTTCGCCTCCAATTTTGTTCTGTATTCACGTGTGATATTTATCATTCATTTGTTTCTTGACATACTTTATTAAAAAAAAAACGCATACCACGCTGCACGCCAGTGAATAGCCAAGCGCCTGTGTTCTTAAATTGTGTCTTATGTATGGTGGTACCAACACGACAGAAATCGCGAAGGTTGGCCGAGTCGGCCTTTAATAAGCTAGAGCCTGCAACTGCAGCAACCAGCTTTACATCTGCAAGACGAATGTTGCATGTCGGCAAGGCGCTGGTAAGGTACTATTGCACTGAACGTCTGTGTGTTGAAGAAAACATGGGCATATGAAACTCAGGTTCTTACTTTGTTCTTCTTTACTACTTCTACACAATGAAAAATAAAATGAAAACCGTAAAAACCTATGAAGTTTCGTGGGACACCTATATAAATACGTTTTTATAATCTACAGTAATACTACGGTGTTGTGCATTGTTTTACGAAGTCGCCAGATAGAAATAAGTCACTGTGCTGCTGATGTAACTAACATTTATATCCAGATCAATCGAGATATTTTTAAGCCACTCAACTGAAGCAAGTAAGTGAATGTCATAATAGATGATTGACAAGACCAGTCCCACGCGCATAGACAATACAAGGCATGTGTTTTCCTAAATATCACTTCTTCAGGACCGAACTTGCATCATAGGTGTATACGGTGAATGGTAAGACATTTCCGGAATGAACTAAAAACGTATATTTTTCGTACGAGATCAAATTTCATCGTTAAAATCGACTACCTTTCAAATCGGTCGTAAACCACCGAAAAGTAGTTCCACGTGTTTTAAAATACTGACAGCTTTTAATTTTTTTAAGCAGTAGAGAAAAAAACACTTCAATTATATAAAGTAGGCATAATTTTTTTAACGGTTACGCATATTTGTTTGATTAAGGACGGGTACCCATATAAACCGCTCACGTTAAAGCGACCACTTTCAAAGACAGTCTTGTCAAGAGTAATATTCAACTATAGGGCATTCGGGATAAAGTGAGCACTAAAAATTAAACCTTCGAAAAATATCACTAGCCCTTCCTGCATATAATTCAACATCAACTATGGTTGCCTTACTGCTTGTAAGGTTGGCAGCGAAATTACGCTATACAGCTCCGTGTAGTTTCGTATTTAATGACAACAATACTGAAACAAAGTGAATCGAAATCGGTATATTTGTATTTTACGTAATTAATAAACTGTATTTTATCGACCTTCATAGGTTCCTACCGACTGCACTTATTTGTCTTAGACGCACAAACGTCAAGTGCCGCGTACAAAAACGTTACACGTTTCCCTTCGTTTGCCGTTACACAAGGATAGATACAAATTGGCAGAAATATAACTTTAGCAGGGCTTTTTTGAGTTCTCGCTTTATCCCGAACCGCCTATAACAGAAGTAATTGTGGCTGCAGATGTTAAGGTCATGATCTCTCATTGCGAATACTTTCACGATCGTTACTTTATTTATACCTAATCGATAGCAGACGTTCAAAAACAAAATCAACGAAATTTTAGGTAGTAAACCAATTAAAAGAAGCCATGTTATATTTATCTTGAAAAAAAAAATACTACATAGTAAATTATGTTAATAGGTGGTTCGGGATAAAGTGAGCACTCAAAAGAAGCTCTGCTGATTTATATTTTCAGCCAATTTGTATTTTTCCGCGCATAACGGCTAACGAAGGGAAATATCTACCCTCTCTGGACATGTCACTTGGTGTTTGCGCGTGTAAGATAAATTGTGCAGTCGGTAGGAATCTGTATAGTTTGATTAAAATATCTTCACTATTTATATAAAATTAGAATAAGTCGATTTCAATTGATTTTGTTCGAGTATTGTTGTATTTAAATAGAAAAATACACGGAACTGCATTCGGTTAATTTCTTGCCAACCATACAGTCAGTAAGGTAACTATCGTAAATGTGATATTATATGCAATAACGGTTAGTTATATTTTTCAAAGGTTAAATTTTTAGAGCTCACTTTATCCCGATGGTCTATAACAAAACTGGGAAACAGTTTTACGAAACATGCTATCTTGTGAGGTAAAAAAAATTTCCTAAAATAAGTGGAAATAATTAATGGCGTTATCTTTCGAGTAGTAGGTGCGGTATGTGGACTTTACATCTCGTCGACAGCGAGATCATTAGAGACGATGACACACAATTTGGTACAATAACAAGAGCTGGGAGAGGATTCGGCCATGGCCTTGTTAAGGAACCATTCCAGCAATTATCTGGAGCGATTTCTCGAGTACAGTGAAGAATACATAAACTATACACCGTGTTTACAACTTACATACACTCCTTTGCTTACATTAAGACGTGGGCGGAAGAAAGTAATTTGTCGAAAGGAAAAATATAGTAGGTAACCAGGGTTTCAAAAATGCAAACTTTACATCATCATCGCACAAGTGGCTCCAATTAATGCTAGCTATTTACGTGGCAGAAATATACGTGATGAGAAAAAAACAGCAAGCCGGCCTGTGATGCGAGATGACCTGGGCTCGAATCCCAGCACGGCCATAGATGTTTGTGTCGTTTACTTAGTAGTTTGTAAGCCGTTCCTTATTAAGGCTAACGGCGTGAAACCTGGGGACATTAATAAACCCTCTAAAATTAATGAATTAAGTGCTTACACACCCGCGAATCAGGGTACATACTCGCCGTACGGTAACTTGATACTTTCTGAAAGCAATGCTTCTAGCTTGGATCTGTTTTCACACCAACTATGTATCCTTCCGCCAAACGTCAACAATCTGCACTGCAAGCCGACGTACATTGTTCATCCGCCGCCACTAACTACGTCACCTCAAAAATATTGTAATATATGCTACATGTAAATATACACATTACTTCATTTCCTTGCAATGAACACATTGTGTGCACATTCCATATTTTCAATATTTTAGCCGCTGTTCATAATATACAGAATAACTATTTCTATGACATCAATGCCAACCCAGCCATCCCTCAACTATCGTACAACATACGTGTTTAACTCACTTTTAAAATAATTATTACGAACGATTTTCATACTTGTGGACGCGTAACAAGAAAAATAAGATATTTATCTCACTGTATTGCTTTTCCATTTACTTACATATTTGTATGGTAATAACGGAAGTATTCGCACTATTTTTTTTAAACAGTTCGTTTCTAAAAGTATCAACTTACCGTACGGAAGGTATAGAAGTTTACAGTGTAAAAATAGTGAATGTTTGTGAGCTCAGACGTGACCTGGTTCTCGTGACCTATTCAAACTTTTAATTAACGTCCTCTGCAGGCGTCATGTTCAGTCTACGGGACAGGTTATGTGTATGCAACAAGCGCATCACTGTGACTCTGCTGTACCTGTGACGGTCAAGGGCGCACACTGCTTAATTATAACTTCCTACCTCTAGAGTCGCGCGGTAAATGGCTGCGTTATTTCTCTTTGTTATTATTTCTCCATCTCTGTTGTCGCTCGCGACTCCGCGTGCCCATCCGAGCGGGCTGGAAGCGAATTGCGAATTAGAAACTTTCGCCTGTCTCCCCTCGTTTCAGGCCCTGCCTTCCAGAAGGGACATGACTCCCCGGGTCCATAACGTTCTCCCTCCATGGCATTATACCGGTTTCATACAAATGTACTGTTTCTCTTCCTGCGACACAACTCCACGCACTTTGCAGTCGTGTTCCTAGCGTAACGAGGTCGCAACGTCTTAGGGCCACGGATCCCTATTCACGCAATTTTAGTAAATTATATTTTTGAAATCCTTAAATGGAGCAGATATCTCAAAATAGTTTCGTAGAAATGTTGGAAATTGTTTGTATTATGAAGCCTAATTTTTAAAAGCATAAGTTTTTACAATCTTGGCTAATTATTGACATTAAGAAAATGTAATTAAGTTGATAATTTGACAAAATTATAAAAATTTATGTTCTGAAAAAATTAGGCTACATAGTACAATCTCCAACATTTCTATGAAACGGTTTTGCGATGTTTGCTTCCTTTTAGAATTAAGAAATTAAACTCGCAAAAACAACATAGATATAAACCCGTGCGGATCACCCAAAATTTTAATTACTTTAATAATATAAAAAACTAGCAAAAAATTAAAATTTCCGGTGAACCGACCTACCCGCACATGAGAGGCTCAAAAGCGACGGAGCTGTAAGGTTGACCTTGAAGCGCGCATCTAATGCCGCGTCGCCTCAACGAGACAAGCGCTGAACTAGCGTGCAAGCTTCCCGCCGAACGGTTTTTACTATGGGCGGTGACCATATAATTTTATTGGTGGAATGTCTGCATTTAGGTTCAGTGCAGGTCGCAACCAGAGTTTCAAAAACATCAGGTTAGTACATTTTGAAGTACGACAGTCTGAAAAGGCCGTTTTTGCCATGTTGGAGGGCTTAGAAACAGTATTTTTTAATGAACGTGGCGTCTTAAGAATGAGGTTCCGACCTTGTCTGAAGTTTGTTTTCTTTTAGTACGTTGGAACAATGGGCACACGTGGAATATTTTCGTACAAAAAACCTGCAACGCATTTGAAGCGTGGGGTAGGCGGCCGCCTTAACCGGGGAGTAATGTCTTTCATTTCCGCTGGAAGGCCACGGTGGTGTAGTGGTCCAATCACTCGCCTCCAGTCACGACGGACCGGGCTCGATTCCGATCTTCACATACCGGAAATGTGGCCGACGTTTCCGTAGGTTGACGGTTTTTTTTACAGGGAGCTCCTGTTTAATCCAGCCGCTGCTCCATGTCATTGGCCCCCAGTGCTCAAGAACTATCTGCTTAGAATGCGATTACAGAAGGATTTATACTTATTTACGTACACTACACTTAAGGCTTGACAGCTGAAATATTAATGCCTGAGTTGGCTCTGAAGGTCGCGGGCTCGTTATCGACCGGTACACGTAGACGGTGGTCAATACTGAGTACGAGGACTTCAAAGTTTCCAGTTCTTAGGTTAAGTTTCATGTACGACTCGCCCAAATAAAACTGTAACAGCGTCTAGTAAATTAATTTAGTTCACCTTTGAAGAATTTAAAACTTTATGTGTCTGTTAAAAACACGAACGCATTCACATATAAATAAGCGTACATACTGATTTTACACACGGTCATAATGGATAGTGCTGGCTGTTCCCAGCAAATTTTAAGGTATTGTTAAATTTTTCTTAAAGTCACTTTATATATTTCGGCGATTTATAAGAATAATCATTGCCATGCGACTAATAAACAGTGGGTATGTATTTAATAACTTTCAAAGGTTTAATCTTGGGCTACAATAAAAAAAAATAATATGGTGAAAATAAAGGCAGAGTCATTGCTAGACATGTTTGCTGCTGTTTGCTGTAATAATGTAACATGTCTACGCATTGAAATTTGTATAAGTTTAACACATCCAGCGTGCGGGTACTAATGCTATATTGCATCCGTTAACCCGTTGGTTCATCGCTTATAAGCGCAAGGCGCTCAATTAGAATCATTCTTTCTGCCGATGACATAAGAAGTGCGGCTGCATATCGTGTACTACAGTTCATCATACAAGTGCACGAATCTTTTTACGAATAAACTATTATGAACATTACAAAAATATCTGACAAAATTATACCCAGAACGAGATGGGGGGCAGAATGGGGTAGACAAAAATTGAGTGGGATAAAATTGTATTTAAAAATATATTTATCACTTTTAATATTATCATTAATATAAACAGTATTATTTACATAAAATTTGAAGGACCGAAAAATTTTTATTTTTAATATTTTTTATGTGTTATGTAAATTTTTGGTAAAATATATATATATATTTTTAAGATTTTGTCAACTGAAATAGTAAATATATTATCGCATTAAACTGAAAACAACGTTAACAAAGTCGCGGCCAACAGCTAGTATTATATAAAAGGCAGTTGTTAATTTTGTAACGGTGTGAAATAATTTACAGAGATTTATTTTTCAAAATCTTGAGAAAATTTATGAACACAGTATTTTTTGTAGCCAAATAAAATAAGTATTCCTGTTTTGGAAACAACACTGTGCAGAAAACTGTTCAAAAGTTGCTTGGTCAAAACATTTTACTATGCTTGTATGTACGAACATTTAAGTTATTTTGTTTTTAAGTAATATGTGTTTAAAACACTAATATTTTACTAAAGAAAATGTTATAATAATATTTTAAAATATTTACAAAAAATAATACCAATAATTTCTTACATACTATCATAGTACCTACCTACTTATTTAAAGGCGGTACACAAAGAAAGTTATTTCACGAATTGTAATTATTGACACAGTCGGTACAGAAATGTACCATAATTTCAACAAAGAATGTAATATGACTATTAGGCTATTAGTTGAAATCGTTGAAAACTAACCAGAAACTTTTTTGTAAAGAAACAACTTTCTGGCATTAAATTTTAGTTTGATAACTTTGGAAACGTCCAAAGAATCTGTTTTAATATTTTAATGAAGCGTGCATGTTGCTCAGCACAGTCGAGTGCAGTGTTCCATACAAAATTCTGTTAGCAAAGCTTGCATGCATTGAGTTTAAATCAGAATCAGTGTTAAAATAAAACTATTTCAAAAATTAACTATTTCAAAGGAAAATGTGTTCTACGTAAAATGACACTACAAATATTACGAAAGACTGGTTAAAAATCAATATATTCTCTTAAAATTACTTATATAAAATACAAATTGGAAAATTAAATAAAAAAAATTAAGTAAGGGATTTAAACTTAAAAACATAATTAGTATAATTTATCTTAAGACAGTACTTATTCCTGAAACTTCACTCAAAATACGACTATGACATGTTTAATGAATTATCTTTGAACTGTATGAAAGTAATTTAATTTGACTCGCTTTCGAGGGGAGCAGGGATTTGATTACAAGATTTGGTCCTCATGATTTCAGTTTTCCTTGGTTTCCCGAAACCGCTACAGGCGAAAGATAACAAAGGCAATGGCAGAGTCCTATTCCAGTTACTGTCTTTGTGTGAAGTTAAATATGGCCGTCTCTAGTGACTATGCTGTTGATAAAACTTAAATTCCAGTTAAAACAATAAATATAGACTATATAATTTTACCATTCAATTAATATTTCAATTCTGTGTATGCAAGGTAAATTGGTTCTATCATGTTAAGGAAATAAGGTGAATATAACGTTTCGGACAGGGGCCTTAAGGTTCACTGCAAACGTGATGCTTAGAGATAACGGTATATCGCGGAAATTGTTCGTGCCTGCCAACATACCCTTCAAAACACTGTAGTTTCTCGCAACATGTATGATTGGGTGATATACGACTGACACTCCGTAGCTGTCTGCAGACCAATAGACATATTTTACAATAACGGGATTCTTATTGGCTCAGTTAAATAGGGTAACAGCTCCACGAACAGAGAAAAACCAGTAAACTTTATGATAAGCTGTACGTACGTTAAAACCCAGCAAACAGTCAGGATTTCCTGCGATAAACCATCATCTTTGGTGATACTTGAAATCTAGAGTTGACATCACAAGACTACGAGGAGCCGGGCAGCGGCTACCTGCAGTAGTAATATACACGACGGCTATAACTACGCCGGCGAACAGCGGCGACCCAATTACCGTTAACTTCCTGTCGTCGCACGGCAACGCAGAGCAATGGAAACTACCCTAGCGCCCATTATATTGAGCGGAACTCGCCGCGAGAGTTCACTCAGTTTCCCTTTCCTGCGCCATTCGAGCGCGAGTGCAGTGTAGTTTTTGCACAGCGCCCGGTGCAAATGACGGTTGCTGTTAGCGCGCCACGTTCTGGAAGGAAGGGTGCGGAAATTCGGACACAGCCATAATATAGAGACTGGAAAATTTCATTAATTCGTTTCAGGACAAGATAGAATCTGAAAGCTGCTCATATGTAGAAACAGGAAATTTCGCGAAACAATTTTTTGTATCACTTTGTTTCAGTGCCTTACGTGCGCACCCGCATCTCTGATTTGTGGTCAGTGATAGATGCCGTAACACCCAGCGTCTGGAGGTTAAACTCACAAATCACAGACGTGACGTGTCGCAGTTATCCGTGTACTGACTAGATTCAGTTTCTTGGACGTACTCCATTGCAAAATTGAACGACTGTCAAAGAAAAACTAAACAAATAACAGAAACCATAAAATAAGCAGAGTATGCTTAGTCAGCAAGATAAATACTCAACATGAAATTCCAAGATGGAATCGGGTCAAATAATAATTTTTCTTTGACAGTCGTTCAATTTTGCAATGGAGTACGTCCAAGAAACTGAATCTAGTCATGAACTCCCATTGCACAGTTCTTTCAAAGATCATATCCGTGTACTGATTGGCACGGTCAAATGAATAACACCTCGGCACAAAAACACTCTGCAAATAGCCATGATGTTGAGAGGTTCGCACATACGGCACTGAAACAAATCGGAGCAAACCTGTTTTCGCCAAAAATTCCTGTCCCTATTCATGTGTTGCTTTTTGACGTGCTGACGAATTACTAGATACCCCCCTGGAAGACTCTGCGGCAAATAACAGATCAACAGCTAAACGAGAGCCCAATCAGAGATAAATAGGGCTAGGAAAAATTCGCGAGTTCAATGATCTGCCTGCTAGAATCCAATGTCCTATGCATACTCAAGCTCCGTCTATTCGTTCGTTGTCTGCTGTCTGAATGAGTAGCAGGTATTGGACAAATTGTACGACTTCGGAATGCACAGCATGTTGGTCGTTTAACTCGCGAAATATTCCTAGTCCTAGAGATAAAACAATTCAAATTTTAAATCAGACAGCAGTCAACGAAAAAAATGGAAGTGACTTAATAATATCTAACACCGTGAATTTTTTTGTAAATGTTGTTGAACCAGCGTTATATTCATGTCTCTAGCCATAGCTTTCTGTAATAGATGCCGCTACTTTCAATGGGGCAATCCTGGAATCAGGTTCACACGACTAGATCTTCACGCTCTATCAGTAGAGACCAGGAAAAATTCTCGGGTTCATTGGCACTGTGAATTTTTTTCAGTTTGGTATGAGAGTTGGTTTTAGTGTCGTCCCTAAAATGGAAACATGAAAATTATGGTTTTAACGAGCCATTATGCATAAACTACGCGAGATAAAAAATGTTCAAGAAGAAAATTTAGTCACATTTTAGAGTGTGATAGATAAATAAACGCTGAAAACATTAATTGATTTCTACACTTTTTTCGAAGCCAATATGGATAAAATACTCAATGACAATCGTAGATAATGATATTTGCCAACTTTATGAGTAAATATTTTTCCAGAATTACTAATTCGCTACGCGAGATCTCTTGCGACGCAATTAAGAGCAACGAGGATCAACTGTCAGATATTGTGCCTCAGAAGAGCGTAACACTGGAAACAATTTTGTTTAAAACGTAGATTAAAACTGTTGTCTAGGATTGATATTGTTTAATTTTTGCAAATTGGCTTCAAGAAACCTACAGTTATACATAGGGCCTGGAAAATTTCGCAGATTCAATGACCTGCATGTTAGAATGCACTGTACTGTGTATACTAAAGTCCCGACCATTTGTTCACTAGCTGCCACTGAGTGGAACAGCAGACAACGAACAAATAGACGGGACTTGAATATGAACAGCACAATGGATTCTAGCCTGCAGGTCATTGAATCCGCGACATTTCCCGGGCACTAGCTATAGATTAATTCTTTAAGCGTTGAGTTATGTACCACGCCCTCTTAAGGGAGCGGTTCACCTCAGTTTTCAACGACTTTTTATATTCTTATATTTGTACCAGATATTTTTTTCTTCTTTTAGACATAAATTTTGACTAAGCCTTCCTCTTCGAAAATTGTTGTGTCTCTTATAGTTTTCGCCAAATGAGACGTAAACGTCAAAATTTGCACTTTACGGTTTTATGTACGCCACTAAAACCAACTGACACACCATACCGAAAAAATTCACAGTGTATAGCAATGTTGTAGTCTATGATTTGACATATATAAATACAAAAAATAAATATTTTGGTATTTAATAAAAAATGATAAATTTTTAAATGAAAATTTGAAAATTTAAATTTGTTTTAAAAGTACAAAACTTTATTTATTTTTGTATTTATGTATGTCAAATCATAGACTAAAACATTGTTATACACTGTGAATTTTTTCGGTTTGGTAAGTCAGTTGGTTTTAGTGGCGTACATAAAACCGTAAAGTGCAAATTTTGACGTTTACGTGTCATTACGCGAAAACTATGAGAGATACAACAATTTTCGAAGAGGAAGGCTTAGTCAAAATTTATGTCTAAAATAAGAAAAAAATATCTGGTACAAACATAAAAATATAAAAAGACGTTGAAAACTGAGGTGAACCGTGCCATTAATGTGCATGGCTGGATGGGTGCAGCTCTGCCTCCTGGTTATTGGCAGTGTCTTTGTGCAGAGAGGAGATCGTTAATTTGACTGTGCCAATCAGAACAAGGTAACACACGCCTGTGATCTGCGTGTAGAACCCCTAGTGGATGTCAGTTGAAAACATCCAATCACTAAGAAGGAGAGCTGCAGGTGTGCTCATGAGTAGAGACCCACCGACTAGACTTCACAGTCCCACTACTCTCTATTCTCAAATAACTGTTTATTGGCTAGTGAGTCGCCAGTTGTACACGTGGCAAGGTAACGC
This sequence comes from Medauroidea extradentata, assembly GCA_003012365.1. Lineage (NCBI taxonomy): Eukaryota > Metazoa > Arthropoda > Insecta > Phasmatodea > Phasmatidae > Medauroidea > Medauroidea extradentata. The sequence goes on along the minus strand of PNEQ01039854.1, from coordinate 65,960 downwards.
GGCAGTCAAGAGTGTTTTCATGCAGGTCTCCTATAGGTTCACTATCCTCAAGGAAGAGTTTCTGTAACAGTGATACAATAACGAAGTAATTAACGTGTACAGGAGTTTGAAATCTAACGCCTTTTCGAATGTATTCGCGAAATTTCCGGGTTCACTGACCTGTAGGCTAGCCTTCAAGAATACACGTGTACTCAAGCAGATAACAGTTGTTCGTTGGTTGCTCGCTGACACAGTCAAATGGGCCCGCAATTAGTTACATATTTATTATTGGCTCATTGACTTCCAGGAGGTATCAAATAAGTCAACGGCCAGTTGTGAAAGTAGCACGATCTTACAGTTGCTGGAATTTTAGCTAGGGCCTGGAAGAAAACGCGAATTTTTCAGGTCGCTACTCATAAGTAGAGCCTACGATTTTTTGTGACAATAATTCTGCAACAATTTGTTTCAATGCCTTTATGTGCACATATGCAGCTCTGCTTCGTGGCCATTGATTGGATGTTTTAAATTCTCAGTGTTTCGGTGTTTTACCCGCAAGTTACATACGTGTGGTGTCGCAGTAACCTTGTTCCTGTTGTCACAAGTCAAATGAGCAACGCCTGTGCAATTATACATTCTGCCAATAATCAAGAAGCAGACCTGCAGATGTGCACGTAAGGCATTGAAACAAACTGTTGCAGAATTCTTTCCTCCAAAAATCGTGGGCTCTACTCATAAGTCATTGAAGCAAGTTGGTTGCAAAATTAGTTTCACCAAAAATCAGTGATTCTAAGCAAACGTACGGAAAGGAATAATTCGCGATTTACATGACCCGCATATTTACTTAAGCCTCGCCATTCATTCATTATCAATGCTTCTTGTGAGTAGCAGCTAATGGACGAATGGTCGGGGCTTGAGTATACACAGATCAGTGGGTTCTAAAAAGGAGCCTCTTTGAACAAGAGAATTTTACCTTTCACTTATGATTAGGGTGTAGCCATACCTACCGGAAACATGCTGGGACATGTAGAAACCAAACAGACACGGGTTGGGTAACAATAGCTTCGGCCAGCCAATAAGAGGCAAGGTTCGCCCGAATGAAATGAATCTTTATTCGTAGAGCCACGATTTTGTCGCGAAATGAATTTTGCCCCACTTTGTTTCACTGTCTGCTGTGCACATCGGCAGTTCTGTTCCAATGTTATTGGCAGCGTGTCTTTGTTCAGACACGTCTCTCATTTGACTGCGCCAATCAGAATACGATTATTATGAGTCTGTACGTCTATAATTTGCCAAGGCCAGTGAGAGTAAAATCATCCAATCACAGACGATGTAGCAGAGCTGCAGGTGTGCACATGACGCATCGAAACCAAATGTTGCAAAAATCTTTTCGCCATAAAATCGTGGCTCTAGTTATTCGTCGTTTCATGTCTATGTTTATTTTGTTAGTTTGTGGCAACATGACCCTTGTTTGCAGTGTTGCCGCATCTACAGTCGTGACTTTCTACTAGAGTAAGGTTAATGCTACTGCAAGTTAGAAATATACATGTTAAAAGTTTGGCAACGGGAAAATTTCTGCCGCTTGTTGCGCTGATATCAGTAAGGGATTTAAACGGACAAATCACAGAGCTTGCGTGAATTCTAAGTTACATGAAGTTGATAATAAAACCCAAAATTAAATTTAATTACATCTCTCTTTGCCAAGCCTAGTTAATTTTAATTTTAATGTGGTTGCGTATTTCATTAGAACCGTTAGCGATGGCAGCCAGTGGCGGCTCGTGGGTTGTTGCCAGGTAGGGCTGCAGGTACCAAGATCTGTACAGGGTTGTGCGCTGGTTGACTCTACAGCCACTGACACGCTGATGTGCAGGTGCCCCTTACTACTGAGTGGTCACAATATATCTAGTAACCAGCAAATATTTCATGGTCACTAGTCTGCGGCGCGTTCATCAAGAGTTGATTACCATGGCTTCTTGAAATCACTCCAGCCGAATGCAAGGTTGCTTCCGTAAGGCCACGGGTCCCTATTTGTGATATTTTAGTAAGTTTTATTTTTTAAATTTGAAATGTAGCAAATATAGCAAAACCGTTACATAGAAATGATGGAAATTGTCTGTACTCTGTAGCCTAATTTTTTTTTTTCAAAACATATTAATAGTTTGAAAAATCAGGCTACATAGTACAAACAATTTCCAACATTTCTATGTATTGGTTTTGCGATATCTGCTTCCTTTCAGGACTTAGAAATTATTCTATCAAAAAGAGCATATAGGAACCCGTAGCCTAATCTCAGATACCAAATTAATTCCCTTTAGAACTACGAAACCTTTTCTAGCAAAACCTGCCACTTGCCAAGAAAATAATTGCAGTTCTTAAAACATGTTGTTTCGACAGCTGTTTCTAAGGATATTGCTTGTAATTAGAAACAAAAGCATTACAACGAGAAGCTGTATTGAGAAGTGTTACGAGGATAATTTTTACCAGTGATCAACATCCATGTGTCCAATGCTGGCGAGTGCTATATGAGTGAAGTACAGAGCAGCGACGGTAGGAAAGGGTGGGAGGAACGGGAGTGCACCGAGAAAGCCCGTCGACCAATGACAACGTCCGCCACGTTTCTTACGTGCGAAAATCTGAAGTGATACCACCGGGAATCGAAACCGGATCACTCTGATGGGAAGTGAGCGGCCAGATACTGTTAACTTGTTAAGTATCTACGGTATATCGGACAATTTTTTTGTCATTCACTGTAAATTATTTGACGCCCGTAATTAGGATAGCTTTTACCATACGTTCGGACTGCGAATTTGACATGCTCTTAGAAGTAAACCATAAAAACCTCAAATAATTTTATTTAACCGGCACATAAATTATACATCTAAATTTATACATTTTAAGGAGTGCTAAACGAAACACAAAATACCGATTAATTTTTTTTTCATTCCACAATTTTTAAGACATATTTATTCTTCTACTATTGAAGAAAGTAGGGGAAGTACTGAGCAGAGGTCTAGGCACATAATAAAGCCCAATATGGATGGGAAATGGCCTGGGGGGGGGGGGAGTAATCAGCTGCAGACGCCGTTCGATATTTTGTGGACATACGTCAATGCGAGTTACAAAAAACCCCCGATAATAGAACAAACAATTCAACAGCTAGCATTTGTTTTTGGCAGAAAACATACAAACAACTATGGAAAGAATACAGTAGTATAGGTCTTTCGGGATAAAGTGAGCACTAAAAGTTTAACCTTTGAAAAATATCACTAGCCGTTACTGCATATAACTTCAACAATAACTATAGTTACCTTACTGCTTGTTAGGTTGGCAGCGAAATCACGCTATATAGTTCCGTGTATTTTCCTACATAAATACAACAATAATGAAGCAATTCAACCGAAATCGACGTAACTGGATTTTATATAATTAATAGAACTGGTTTTTTTAAACTCCATTGATTCACACTGACTGCACAATTTATCTTACACGCGGAAACATCAAGTGACGTGTCCGGAGAGGCTAGACATTTCCCGTCGACAGCCGACACGAGAGGAAACATACGAATTGTCTGAAAATAGAACTTTAGCAGGGCTTTATGGAGTGATCACTTTATCCCGAACCGCCTGTATCAAGAAAGACGGCACAAAACGGCTGTAGAACAAAGACACCAACGAAACGCAACTCTGGAATTTCGTAAGGCGAAAAGAGGACGAACCCGCGGCCTTCATTGTTGAAGGTCAAATGCACTGCTTATTTGGTCATGCACTGCAGTTGTGCAGCTCTGTAAGGCAGTTGAGGCAGGTCCGGGCCACGACTAACAAGCCCTTGCACGGCGAGACAATGCAGCCAACTTAGTGGCGGGGAGGGACCGCGGGACGCTTTGTGACCTCACTTGAGAGCGCGACCGATGCATTAATAAGAGAGACCCTCGCGCGAACCGACGTTGACTCTTTAACTTTTCAAGCGCATGGCGGCAAACATTGTGGAGGCGGGCCCCTCTCTGCTTGAAGGTGCCTGGGTAGAGGGGGTGGGAAAACTTGTCGCTTGCTGCCTCGCGCACGAATAATTTCGTCGCCGACAGTGTTGCCAACCTGGCAGCGCCCCCTTCCTCGGTTTGCTGGGGAGGGTTCGTGACACTTCCTGAACTTTAAATAACAATACTTGGGGGAGAATTCCTGACATTCTCGCCGAGTTATTTCGGTAAACATATTTAATAATCAAATGTTTAAATGTAAGCTGGAAAGTATAAGTAAAGCTGAATCCTTTGAGCCAAAATAACTAATACAAAAACACGACATATAAAGCTGATAAGAGGTTTGAGCTGTACTAAAAATTACATCATCCATAAAAAGACGTCTGTGATACTTTTAGTATGGTTGGTAAACACACGCAGACAATAACAATTGAGGACTTAATACGTTCATCCCTGGTTCCAAGGTTAAAGTAATCAATATCGATATAAATTACAGTGGCAATAGTAAAAAATCGTCCTCTGCAACAACAAATATAAATTGGTTGCTGTAGGGAGTTAATATAACGTCAACAACAAAGCCATTAGATTAGAGACAAATGGCTCACATAATATTTAACAGGGCAGGGATAGCCGTGACAGGTAATACATTGGATTGAATTAGGGAAATCATACAATTTATTTTTAAATTAGGGGAAAATGTGATGTAGGAAAGAACAAAATTCGGGAATTGGCTACAAGCAACTGACGACTTTTTCCAACAGTAATAGGTAGGGCCCGGTAGTTTTCGCGAAAATATTTTTGCCACACTTTGTTTTGGTGCCTTACGTGGACACCTGTAGCTCAACTTCTTGGCTATTGGCAGAGTTTTTTTGTGCAGAGTTGTTATTAATTTCACTGTGCCAATCAGTACACGGATAACAGCGACACATCACGTCTGTGATTTGCGGGTTTAACCTCCAGACGCTGGGTGTTACGGCATCCAATCACTGACCACAAAGCAGAGATGCAGGTGCGCACGTAAGGCACTAAAACAAAGTGCTGCAAAAATTTTTTTGTGAAAACTACCGGGCCCTAGTAATAGGGATGGGATTCGCACAATGCGGAAATTTATAAAAGGGAATAATATGTGAAAATTGTTGCCACGAAATCGACACGGACGAGAAAAGTTCGGAGGCAACTCGAGCCTACACTATATGAAAGTCGCGCTTTCGTTCTGCCCGGTCGGGAGTTTGATTGCCGTAAACCAAGTTAGGTGCGGAACAAGAGATGCGAGTATACGGGGAAGGAAACGGGAACACTCCGATAATACCACAATTACTACACAAACTATATCCAAGACAAACAAAATGTTACACACAAGACACAAGACAAGATAATCGAAGACTACTTCCTAGAATTTTTCAGTGTTCTTTGTATTTTGTTTTGGAATTTGTTGTCAAGGCCTCGCTCTTTAGTTTTGCAGTGGTTTCGATTTTTTAACGTAAACTAATACACATATCACAAATTCATTCTTACAGTTTTAACACTTATATATCACCGTTTGCATCTGAATTTTCCTGTTGCAATACAATAGACGGATTACCCCCCCCCCCCTCCTCCCTAGAAATATCTCATAATTTTTTTTTCAAAATAAGCCAAAATGAAGTAAAATAATTTGTTTGCTAGCAAATGGTACATTATTAAAAAAAACGCTCTGACAAATTTGTGTATCGTATGACTGTAAAGTCTCAAATTTATTCAAACATTTGGTTAAAAAATATTTGAGTCATCTGTAATTGTTTGAAATAAATTAAAGATCAATGCCTTAAACTACATTATTTTTTCATATTTTTTGGTTATTATACAGTGAAAGACAGGTTTAGTTGCGTTAAACAAAATTTATTTGGCGCAACATTTATTTTTTTGTATATGGCGAAATAAATATTTTTGTCGGTAAAACAAATGCATTCTTCGCTGATTTCATTTTGTTACCAAAGTGTAATATTTAGTCAGTACAAATAAATATTTATTTGGCTGTACATAGATTTTTGTACCAAACCATAAAAAAAAAAATTTTATGATAGTACCGAAAATCGAATATAGGACCTCTCGCATAGATGAGCTCATTAGCATCCACAACTAAGACTGAACGTTGGTGATTGTTACATTATAACAGTGACCGCGGTTGGCGGATTGACTAGGGTAGGCCTACTCACATCTAACCAAGGTGATCCGGGTTCGATTCCCGGCGGGGCCGATACCCGGATTTTTGCTGACGATGCCGCTGGTCGGCGGGTTTTCTTGGGGATCTCCCGTTTCCCCCACTCCTTCATTCCGGCGCTGCTCCATGTTAATCTCATGTCATCCCTCACCAGCGTTAAAGATCTAGACGTTAAATGCTGTACAAATTATCGTCACTTTACCTCACATTCTGATAGACGTATGACTTGTAAGATGCTTAATTTACGCTTATGTATATTAAAAACGAAAAATATATTTAAGAAAATATTTAAAAAATTGTCTCAGCAGGATTGCTTGTACCTGAATGAAGCATCGTTTTTAATACGCTTACAAATAAAGCTATGCTGCTGTCATAAAAATTGCACAATAGCACTCGATAGATGATTACCAACTACAGCGTGCGAAACAAGTAAGGTTTGGTTGGTGAAACAAAATGCACATTTGTATATTTGCAAACCAATCAAAACATTTGCGTCAAAAATATTTTATTGTCAGGCGTAAGTACATTGCCAAATAAGTGACTTCTTTGGCTGGATAAACAAAATGAGATTTGTTGCTTTGGGTATATTGTTTTAGTAACAAAATATCTTGTTAGCTCAAGTAAATTTATTTCCCCATAGTCAAACTCACACTTGGTAACAATTTCTTATTCTGTACATATTAATACCTAAAGGATTTTTTCTTCGTGTTCAATTAATTATATTTATATGCATGTATAACTAATATTCTAACTCGGCTCGTATAATCATCTCTTTTGTTTTTCTAGGACTGTTGCAATAATGTATGTCCGAAATATTTCATTTAATAATTATACCCATTAAGATAAATTCACAGAATGTACAATTTACTATGAAGAATAAGCAACGTGGGCATTGATTAAAATAAATATATTTCGTTTGACCACATTTACCTATCAATAGTATTTATAATAAATAATGCGGGAATATCTAAAAAAAAATTGCGGGATGCATTTAACTCCTAAATGTTAGAACCAACGTCACACGATTACGGATGAGAGGAATAAATGCAGCGGTAGATCCATATTTTGCCACCTTTAACCAAATAGGTTACTTTATTCGACGTCCGAACCCTCATTCGCCTGCTGTTACCATTTATTTTAACATGTTCCCCTTGAGGCGCCCATACAGCCATTGAACATGACGATTACGACCTCCGAAGTCTTACTCTTACTGAGCAAAACGGCTGTTCAAACCCAATCATTCGAATTTATGTTTAAATGCATTATGATGTGCTTCTGTGCGTGGCTGTGTTAGTTTCAAGAAATGCTTTCAACGTCTTCATCGTATAATTCTGACAGAACTATAAAATTTATTTTCAGATCAATTTCTAAAAAATACTTGATATGAATTATCCCTGCCTTGTCATCGTTGTCCTAGTCTATTTTTGTCGTAATTTTTAATGTTCCTTATTAATTTTTTTGTTTTGTCGTATTGCTTGATACATCGACTATATTCCATACCAGAATTAATATGTATGGTTTTTGTTTTATTGTATTTTTTGTTTATGTGTCAATTTTCTTGATAAAACTGTATACCATTCCGGGATTGTATATATTTGTTCACAACTAATACTGTTTTTTTTCTTCTTTTTTGATTTGCTGTTGGTTTTCTTCTGTAACTCGGCAACATTCCCTTGCAATGGCACACATTCATAATAACGGTTTGCTTAGTAGTATTTCTAATATATATGGCGTGTCAGTTACATTGGAACACTGGGCGCATGTGGAATACTTTCATGAAATACCACATTTTCAAAACCGTTGAAAGGAACTTCTCTGCATATGAAACGCATGGCGAGTAATATCATAGACTTACCAAACATCAATAAAATTTCATATTGCTCTCTGTTGTGTACAGCAAAGTTAAATCTTAGACTGTTAACAGGCTGCTAGTAAAATTGCTGCGATTACCTTTGTGCTAGCGGGAAGACTTGAAGCTTCTGGTACTCTGATCTTTGGTCAGGTCTGCCTAGTGGCACGACACGTCACGATGCGGTTTTATAAAGGTTGGATAAGTCTACACCTCATTAAGGTGGTCCCTGGTGAATCACTCACTTTGGACTGTTGACTGGTGAGGTGATAACTACTAACACCCACTGCGATTGGCAAGAGCATCTCTCTTTCTGACGTCAGCATACATATTGTTATAACCTTACATTTTAGTAGAATTGCATATGAGTTAGGGGCTGTATCCAGAGGTAGACACTTTGTAGTACTAGTTAAAGGTTATTGGAGTTTACGTCTTGTCGACAGGTTGTTAGAGACGGTGACACAACTTCATACAGTTTGTTAAGGAACGATCCCAGCATCTGCCTGGAGCGATTTCGGGAAATCATGGACAACCGAAATCAGGATGGCCGGAGACGGAGATTGAATACCGGTCCTTCCGAATGCGAGTCTAGCGTGTTGCCGTTGCGTCACCTCGGTTGGTACTACTACTAGTTAAGATGTTCATATTAAATATGAGGGATTCTGTTAAAAATATGTTCTTCCAATTACTGTGACGTTACTGTAACGATCCGTGCCTATTAATTTATATGCGAGACAGCTAAACTTATTCACAATATGTTTACCTACGAAAAGAACACACGGTTAAACTTCTATCATTTTATATATCCAATATGCTTATTAGAAACACGTTTTCGGGACCCTTAGAATGGCTAAGCATGGCCTTTTTAGACAGCTGTAACAGGAAAAATTCCACCCGGATTCGTAAAAAAAAAAAAAAAAACACGTTGGAAACATGCATTGGACTTAAATACAAACTTCATACAAATAAAATTGTAGGGTCGCCATTTTAAGCCCCGTAGGAAAAAGAGTAGTAGGAAAACACTGCACGCCAGTTTGGTGCGCCGCGAGTAGAAGCGATGTTGTTACCGTCGTGTGTGGAAAGCTGAACCTTATCGCTTCACTGTCTCCGTGCATCAAACGCGGAAAATTACATCCGCTGTATAACCCTCTTAATACGATGAATTTATCATGTAACAGTAAGGGACAGATGTACCGACAGGCGAATGTGTCTTGTTTACTGCTACAGTATCTTATTCTACAGACGTGTTAGTGGCGACTGTTCCTCTTCCAAGGAACCAAGGGAAGGAAAGTGTATCACAGAGATGAAGAGGATGGCTGTTATCCCCTCGCCCTCTTCACCCACCCGCCCCATCAAGAGAAAGTGCACTGGTTTTTGGGGGTAGAAAAGACGGAGGGAAGTAATGCGCCCTCTGAACTCTCCCTTCTTCCGTAGACTTCTGCCGCGAGCGGAAACGCACGGCGTCTTGTTATCTAAAGTACACTTCTGAACTAGAGCAGAGTCGTACTACTAGGTTAGGACAGCAGCATGAGTTCGGGAACTACATTCCACTTCTTCTTAATTTCACGTGCAGCCATAAATGTTGTAAAACTTTTTCCTACCCGTAAATGTAACAGAGGCGTTTATCCGGGTTAAGTATTTCAATTCTACTCATAATTAGAATTCGCCCTCCCGGAGATCTTATTCGAAATAGCGGACACTTGGAAAGCTTGATTTTCTTCACGAGGCAATGGTTCGTATGTATATGTATGTGTGTATATATATATATATATATATATATATATATATATATATATATATATATATATATATGTGTGTGTGTGTGTATCGGCCAGGAGTATATAACATCTCCACCAAGAAATAGGGATGTTTACTACTTTTACCGTATTGTTACAAGTTCTCTGAGCTCTTTGGAATAGAAGTATTATAATTACAAATAAAAGAGTTTAATTAGGTTTACTAGCTCACAAAGCTTACACAGATACACAAAACAGTAATCCACTATAGCTTTCACAGCACCCTTGCTGTGCACACTATTATTACCGTCTCACTGAAACGTTAATTAACTTGGACAATTAAAGCACAAAAATGTTTACCATTAATTAAAGACTTCATATCACAATAAACGTTAAGTCATATACCCAATCAAAAGTCTTCCAAATAGTGACAATGTACAACTTTAACAGCCCGAAATGGTGATGGTTCACCATGTGCTGCGCAGCACTCCGAGTGCACCACTGTCTTCACTCTTGAAGTCTTCGGTTCTACTCCCGTCGCATACCTTTCTGTCCACCGACCCGCAGTAGCAGTCCTATTGTTTCTGCTCCGAAGTCATGTGCCTGCAATCACAGTAGACTCTGAAGTCACCAAGATGTCTTCACCAGTCTCTCTTCGCAAGTGTAGCGCCTTCTAGCACGACCGATAGCGAACTGTCCCAAATCTGTCGATTCGGGGCTCATATACTCGGCGAAACAATCGAGGAATCGCCGCATTTCAGGGGTCTAAAAAAAGACATTATATTATGCTTCGGACGTGATTTGAGCCTCGTAGGCCGGTCTCGTAGGGTTAAAGTGCAGTTGAAACAAGTGTCTGAGGCATAGCTCGTCAGGATTCCCACTATGAGGCCGCCCGACTTGTGAGCAATGGGCTAGACCATAAGGCGTTTCGACACAGCCTCCAGCCACCCAACCCGCAGAAACACAGGATGCAACAGTATTTTTATTTAAAAGTATGTTTAATTTAATGAATATCAGTACCACACTTTCTTTCTTGGGGTCCGTAAGTCTTAAGAAAAACGTAAATTAAAAAAAGCATTAATTTTAGCTCAGTAAAAACGAGTGCCCCTATTTGATGTCCCTGTGAGGTCATTGGATGTGTGTATCTCTGTTTACATAAACTGTACAAGAACTTATATTTAGATAGTGGAATTATGTTAAAATCCAGTTGTTTATGTGTTAAGAACGGGTATGGTTAGAACTCCGACGAGTTATAGGATAAATGCGAGGCCTATAGTGGCTCCATTGTGCAGCAATACAATTACATTTATTCCAAATACTATATTTACTACAGCGCCGTGTGACAATCCAAGACGGACTGCGTTGTTTAAGATACAAGACGACACCTGAAATAGTCAGCTATTAGCTACAAAAGTACACTTCGTGTATGTAGGAATTATTTCAATGTATTGTGTACAGTATGCCACTTAGCATAAAATAAAGAAGTTATTTTAAGTTAAAAGTGGCAGTTTTTAAGCTTGTCTTTTGCGACCAAATATAAAAATCTGCTCAACTCGCTGTGTTCTTGGCTATTCCACTACGGAAACAATTAGCCAATAGGCGAGTTCAAGGTACCCGTAATTGGCCGATAATTCGAGGTGTGGGCCGGGTCTTGTGAAATTCAACAAGGAATGGCAGCACTCAGGCTGTAGCTCTCTCGGCCGTTCATGAGAAACGTTACAAAGGAAAAATTGGTATTTAATAGAAAAATTAATCTCTTTTATTATTTTCCGTCTCATGCAACCAGAATTCTCGATCACAAGTATGTATAAATCAGGTTTGCTTAAACGCATTCAAACCATTAGCTCTGTAGGTTTACTTTTTCGACGCATGCGAACTTCATTCGGCTCACTTTTTAAATCAAAATGTATGATTCTCGACAGGATTTCAAACAATTAAATAAATTCGCAGTAATTTATATCACTTCGTAATTTGAATTAAATTGGCATAAACTCGAGCGTATTAATAAAACGTCGCATTCGCTTTGTACGAGAGCCACCTCGCTGTCTTCACTCAGTACCAGTAAAATGTTCGTTATTTACTGAAAAAATCTGCAATCATGCATATATTAACAACAAACAACTTTCCTGAGTTTGCTTTAAGGTAACGGGGTTCACTACATTTGATCAGTTTTAAGTCAATGCAAAATTTCAAAACATACATACGATAAAACCTAGCGGTCAGCGGCAAACAAAACCTGTTTTTAATGTTTACGGCGGCATTTGAAAATATGGCAGTTTTAAAGCTCAATGATTTGAACGTTAACAAGTGCACGGGATTAATACTTTGCGTGGTTGCGTTTAGTGAGTATAATAATTCGGAAGAATCATATAATAATTTAATGGTTTTTCTATGTTACATCCATATTGTGTTAATTTCTATGAAACGTACATGTATAATATTTTCTGTTCACTGAAATATTTTAACCGTTTCAGTATGACGAACGTGATACATTTTCTCTCGATGGGAGGCGAACTGTTGCAGAAGATATTGCACACTGCTGCACGTGCTTGTTGCATGCAGCAGGAATCGGTCATCTAGATGAAAAAAAAAAAAAACAAAAAAAAAACAAATCGTATTGCAGTCACTCACAAGTTAGATACGAGATACTCTTTACACTGACTGGATTTAGTTGCTTGAACATACTCCATTGCAAAATAAATTACTGTCATAAGAAAACTAAAAATAAGACAAACAACATAGATAAACAGAGTGTGCTTTCTTCAACAGGATAGGTACACAACATAAAATTCCAAGAAAGGAATCGGGTCAAATAAGACGAGGAACAAAAAGATGAGAAATGAAATAAAAAATAATAAAAAAAGAAGAGAGAAACCTAAGTTAACATGCGACACAACGATGCGACGAAACAAAAAACATAGTAAATATCAGACACGGACTTAGGTTTCTTTCTTCTTTTTTGATTTTTGTTATTTCATTTCTTATCTGTTTGTTCCTCGTTTTATTTGACCCGATTCCATTCTTGGGATTTTATGTTGTGTATGTATCCTGTTGAAGAAAGCATACTCTGCTTATTTATGACTTTTTTTCTTATTTTTAGTTTTCTTTTAACAGTCATTTATTTCGTAATTGTGTATGTCCAAGCAACTAAATCCAGACATGCACTCCCACCCAATGCACAATTCTTACAAATATCACCATTTACACTCTTGTCACGTATGTTGCATAAATACTTTTGAGTGGTATAGACGTGTAAACTATAAAGCAACACTCTAAACTGGAAACAGTGAATATTCAACGTTTTTCAGCTCTTTTCCACGGATTCAAATTGTTAAAACTTTTCCATCGCGAATCTGACAAAAACTACATGTTGTGTCAGCGAAAGAAATTCACAGATTGAATCAGAGAGTTTCACTAACTGAATAAGTAACATTTTTTAAACCTAGGTGTAGCTCGAAATTGCGAAGTTTTTGATTTAACGTAATTCTTCTTCTTTTTATGTCCTAAAGTTAAAAAAAACCATGCATCACAATAAATAAAAAACCAAGAAATACCAGCAAGATTCTAATACGTGACCTTTAACACATCACGCTAACACTCTAGCCACAACATTTTTTAAAATCACTCTAACCACTTTTTTTTACTATATTAATGTACAGAAACAAATCCACAAATATAAATCACAAGTGCACGGCATATACCCTGCCACAAAACACATGACGTAACCCATGCCCTGTAGGTAAGTCTCCCCTATCCATTCGTGAATATAAACAGCACTGTGTAAGGTTAACACGTTGGGCAGAGCACGGTGTTCACCCAGCCAGAAAAAAATAAACTTAAATATACTAGGCCACTGTGACAGTTACCGTAAAAGTAACTATTTAATATTGTTTACCGTTGAAGTGAGTTAACTTAGTACATTATGTTCTTAAGAATTAACCGTTTGTAGTAAAGTGTGAATATTTTAAAGCAGCGTTACTTTATAGCAAAAACATAGTGAAACTGAGCATTACTAAACCTCAACTATTTCCAACAAACGAACAACATTAATATTTATTACAATGGGTACTGTAAATATTGCTGTACACGGTGTGAACTATCAAAACACATAATTAATTTTAAAAAACGAGCAAAATAATTAGCAGCATGTTTACATTAGAAATGGTGGTGCACTATTTTATTACACGTAGACTAAGATCATATGAAGTTGTTGATGAGACATTGCCGATTTCAAATGGATTTTCCAAATTACAGGTTGAATAGTATAATGTGTACTGATTAAATAGTGATGTATACTTACTTATTCAATCATTTATTAGAATTTGTTCTTATCACACTTTCATCAGAGAATGCTGACAAAACAACAGGTTCATCAGTGATTTTTTTTTTGCAATGTACTGGAACTGTGAAAATCGTACTGATTCTAATTTATCGTCACCGATGGTACAACAAAGACCAAACTTGCAACATCCCTCACAGATTACTAGACACCGGAAATTTTCGTGAAAATGTTTTTGCAGTAACTTTCTTCTATGCCTTATGCGCACATCTGCAACTCAGCTTCGAGGTCAGTGATTGGATGAATTTAACTCTCAGTGTCTTAGGAATCTGCCCGCAAATTATAGACGAGTGATGTCGCAGTAATCTTGTGTCATTAACACGTTCTAATGAGATGTGTCTGCACAAATACACGCGTTTCCGATAGCCATTAAGTAGATCTGCGTATGAGCACGCAAGATAATGAAACAAGCCTGGTGCAAAAATTTAACCGCGAAAATATCCGTTACTTACTAATTACTTCGACAACGCTGAAAGTGTTAATTCTTTGTGTCTATTATCCCAACTTATTCGGAGAAATAATTTCGTTTTATTTGCTTTTTGTATCTCTGAATAATTTTTTAGTATTTTGAACTAAACAACAAAATTTTAATACTAGGCTATATGGTACAAACTATATGAAATTCTGAAGTGGTGTTGGACCGCCATATTTTCCAACATCAAATACAACGTGATTGTTTAAGATTAATTTACAAACGTAATAACAACAGTTTATGTTAAACACGCTGGATTAAAAAAAAAAAGTGTGGCTATGTTCCGTTCTTTCACAAATATGTTTTTCTAAATGTTTTTTCGACAGTACGTTAAGTATGAATACAAAAATTCAAAATGGAATACACATGCAATGATACATTTGGGAGTAAATTACATACGTGGAGACGTCGCTGCTATTCACATGTCCTGTTTTCGTTGTCTCGTCCAAAGGAAACTGCATGTAGGCATGGATTTTCAGAAGATATTAGAGGTTATAGCGCAAGAAGGTAAAATCAGAGTATAGAGTTTTTATGCTATTGTTAAAGTACCCCGCGAATAGTTCTTGCCATAAACTCAATTCTTTTTTTAGAAAAAAAAAACCACTACACTAGAATTTAGGCAAACTACTCAAGATATGTAATTAGTACAAGATTAAGCTGTTATTTGTTCATGCTCTATCATTCCAATATAATCTCATCATGGAAACCAATGTTGTACATACATATATACATATAACATGCAAACCCAATCCTTTTTGTAACTATTTAATTTAACAAAATATAATCAAGTAGCTTGTAACCACTAGAGAATGGCCTGCTTTTTTTATCGGTTTTACTTTGATGGGACACTTTATTGTAGTTGTAGATATCTGAGGGAAAATGACGGATAGGATAAAAAATTATTATTGCAAACCCTCTGCAAAAAAAAAATAGTAGTCTATAAATCCCCTCTGCACGAATTACATCCTGTATTGTAAAGACTGCGTAGTTATAAATTACTTGCACATTGTTTACGTTTTTTAGGTATCTGCATTTATGTCATATTTGCATTTCCTGAGACATAAAACAGAACAATGCAATTGAGTCTGACTGAAACAACATGTCATGTGAGATGGCGCATTGGTCACATACAAGACTCGAGTTTGGAAGTAACCAGGTTCAATTCCCTACGCTTGCCATCCTGATTTCTGTTTTCAACAATCCCTCTAAATAGTTCCAGGCATATGCTGGTATTGTTTACTTAACAAATTCCATGGCCGATTAACCTTCCAGTTCCAGGCATTATGTCAAGTTGTGTCTCAACGTCTGTAATGACCTCATTTTCGACGAGACAAATTACCGCATTTAAAAATATGATTATGATCAGTAATTGCGTCGACTCTTTCTTCGCACATCCACCCACATGTGCTGCTCACTAACAAACAGCAGCACCTTGACCTTGAAGTTACCGTGGCGCAGGTGCACTGATAACCACCGCCTGTGTTTACGACCGGTCGAATATAGTTTTACGACGGTGTACGACATATTTCTTTATTTTTACGGTTGCGTAAGAGCACGGGTGTGCAATTAACTGCTTCCTGGGTCGAGGGCACAGCGCATATTGAACAGACAAGCTCGGCCGCAGAGTACGTCAGGATACAGAAGTAAAATTATCTCATGTGTTGCTAAATACGGCTGCACGAACCATAAATATGGAGGCGCTGACCAGTAATACGGCGTTACATCATACGCATATAGTAAACGCAGAACAGAGGTAGCATGGCGTCACAATGTGTGTCTTGAACGGTTTCGGATGTTAGATGTATATTTGTGTTTCTGGATTGGATATGTAATTTTATCGTGGGAAATGTATAGTGTATCTACCTTCCAGAATGCATATAGTATATTCGTGTAACATCATCATGTTCTCGGTTAGAAAACCTTACGGGTTAATTATATTGCCAGTATTTTCTTTATGTTTGAACCAACTTTTTCAGGAAAACAAAGTGTGGAAATTATCGTATGATTTTCAGGTATAAAGACGCAAATATATTCACATAAAGTTGGGGTGTACTCTCATTTATTTATTTATTTTATATTAACACGAGCAAAATTCTCACCACGGCCATTTAAAGCTACACTTTGTCGTGCACAATGATTAGACGAATCAATAAGATACATAAAAACTTACGTGCTACATTACAAAAGTTATTTAGTAAAGAAGATTAAACTAAGTCTGTTTCATAAAAAATAGAAGCGTTTACAAATAGTTAGATATGTTACATATTGCTGAATTTGTCTATCACTTTTATACAATTGTTTTATTTCTTTTCAATTTTTTTTTGTTTTGGCCTGTCAGTAGGAGCTCTTTGTATTTTTTCTTAAATGCACTTAATGATCCAGTTTTTTTTTTTTTTTTAAGTTGCTGGGTAACTCGTTTCAGACTGTCCGTGCAGCTGAATGATCGCTTAAATGTTGTACTGTTGTGACGTGGTATTTGGGAGTTCATTTTATGTCTGGTGTTTTACGGATGGATAGAGTTTAACTGTAGTAGTTTATGTGTTAAGAATTTTGGAGAGTTATTGTGGAGAATTGATTTGAGTTGTATGGCAAAATTAAATTGTTTTCTGTTTTCCATTTTCAGCCAGCCGGTTTTAATTAAATGTTCTGTGACGTGGTCCCTTCGTTTTAATTATAAGCATATCTTACGCATACATTATGAAGTTTTTGGACCTGTATTGTAAATAGTTGTCTATGCTACAGACAAGGCCAGAGCAGTAGTTGAAGGAGGATAAAACAACACTATCACAAACCTTGAGTTTCAGAGAATGTGGAAGAATTCGTTTAAATATATAAAGATGCTTAAAAGTTTGTAGTAGCCGGTTTGAATGAGAGAATATTTGTCGTTCAGTATTAAGTGTGTGTGTATATATATATATATATATATATATATATATATATATACACACTTACGTGCGTACATACATACATAGATACATACATACAGACTGTGGTTGGTTCACGTTCGCGCGTTCTCCTAACGGCGAATAATCGAAGTTATATATATGTTATATATAATATAATATATATCAACATTCTCTGAATTAATTTGCGTCTTCATGTCAGAAAAGCAAATGTATAAACATACATATACATAGACTTACGCATGGCAACACAGTAAATCGTACATAGTATATAGTTAATAAGAAGAAACACCAATTAACCTTCATTTTTTTCCCACAAATCACGAATGGACAGGCTGTTAAGTACTCCTACATTTAAATTCTATCCTATATTGCATTCAAGGTCATCCTTCATTCAGCAGCTATAGACGAACAGCCACGTGCGAGGTCCGACAAATTGTGAATATTTCACAGCATGCAGCAACCAATAAGACAATAATGCTGTGCCAAGTCTTGTGCAAACAATAATTGCAAAATGTTTTTTTTTCCAGCAAAGTAGTTTTGCTGGAAACATTTTTCATTACTTTACAGTAACACCGACTACTGTTCCAAGTTGTTCATCTTAGCTCGAATGACCATCTCTCTCTCTCTCTCTCTCTCTCTCTCTCTCTCTCTACACTCACACTGGCATATATATAAACGCACATATATATTACATCCTGTACGATTTTTGTAAAATAAAATGCAGAAATTAAAATTGGAGTGTTTTGAGGGACTTACCATAGTGACATCTACCTCACACTACTAAAATAATTTACACACAAAAATGCTGTGTCAACTCGAATATCACGAGTGGAAATGTTTTTTTTTTTTTCGCGTTGTTTAATTGGTATAAATGTACATAATCTATCTTACTGAAACTAATTTTTTAAATTGCTTAACATTTATATGAGTAATATCATATTTATCAACTGGCGCCTTACGACATATTTTACATAGTGGGTTAGTATTATAAACTGAACCGTTATGTGGACATACGCCATTGCGACCGGTTGTTGCAGGGTTGGAGAAAAATCCTACAGTGAAACAAACAACAAGCCTACATAAGAAAACCAGTATGAGCTGTTTTCACCTATATATAACATATACATGTATACATATATGTACAAACACACACACACACACACACATATATATATATATATAAAATTCTGGAAAGAAATAGTCTCATCCAGAAAGACGACAAAAAACGAACGCTAACTACCCACATTATTTAGTAAGAGAATGTAGTCGTATCAAGAAAGACTGCGCGAAAAAAAAAAAAAAAGAACATAAAACAACAAAATAAAGTGTATTTTTGTCTCAATTTTTATTCGCCTTATTTTGTTTTATTTTTCTGTTTTTTTTTTGTCGTCTTTCTTCATAGAACGACTATTCCCTTTCTGAATTAATTCTTATTTTCGTTGTTCCAATTTTTAATTTTTTTTTGTCGTATTTCTGGACACGACTGTATTCCTTTTCGGAATCATATGAATGTTACAAGTTTGTTGAAACTAGCAAATACTGGCCTTTTTTTTTTATAGGGGGAAGGGAGTTGTGTTAATCAACTCAGCTGTTGCGTGTGCCAAAGGAAACAGTTCGGTTTATATTTTATTCTTTTTTAATAATTTTTCTGCATAGGTTACTTTTTTTTTTTTTTTTTTCAAATAGACACTTTGCCTTGAACAGTAATATGTTTATTCTAATATGTCTCTGGGTAAAAAATAAAAGATGTAACATTTTTACAGTAAAAAAATATATAACTAACGCTTACAACTTGAAAATAATACGGTACAGTTAAAATATAGTATGTTTTGCGAATCTTTATAAAACAACTGTGGATTCCAGTCCTCAGAACAAAACAACTCGCCATACAATAACCCAATCACAACGAAGAAGCTAACAGAGCAACAGCAGCAACATGCGTACTACCAACCGGCACTGAACAACCCAAAGGGAAACTGTGTGGATTGTTTGGTAAAAAGTGACTTATTGAGTATATCTGTACATAATCATGCGACCTAACGTAAAACGTTGACGCTTTTCTTCAGGAATATTTGCACACTCGCTCAGATTGATTGCGCCCGATATGATAGGGTGAAAATTATTTGACATGGTATTAATGTTTGTAGAAAGACAGGAAACCTTCAGAACCTTCGAAACAGAATTTTTGCTCAGTGGTCACGAGTAAAGAAAAAAGAGCATCGGAACACTTATTGAAGCAAGCAAACAGTTAGCTTTTCCTACGATAAATCTCTCATTGTACTGATCGTATACTTTAATTAAGTTCTGGGAAAGTTAAACACGTTTGAAATCTTCGTGTTCTGCTTTTTCAGCCAATACGGTATGTCCGAATCTTATTTTAAAATTATAATGGCCGTGAATTTTTGCATGTAACCACGCGCTCATTTAATGGTCGTGGTAAATAAAAGAGCACTGAACACCTTATGTGGAATATACAAGTTTCTTGAAAAAAGATAAATCTTAGGAAACACATTGTACCAACTTAGCGAGGGAAATTTTTGTCAGTTTGATTAGTTATTAGTGAATTATTTGTTGCGCAGTTTTTTTAATATTAGACTCGGGTAGTATAAATTCTACTTAAGTTTGGACAACTCACAAATTTGACGTAACACGTAATATATAATAAACAAATTAAGGGGGAAGGGCAACTGCCGACCCAAAGTTATTAATTTTTAGGAGTGAAGATGTATTTGAGTTTAATTACCAACATTCTCGCTATTTTCAAACACACAATAACACTCTGAGGTATATTTGAAGTTAGTATTGATGGGTTGCCTGCACTAGTCCAACCTGTAGAAAAGTCCAGAGTAGAATAATAAATTATTACTTTAGACGGTATCAGATGTCATAACAAAGCTAGAACACTAGCTCTTCTGACGTCATAAATTATATCAGTATATATTTGATGCTATAAGAAAGTTAAATTTTCAGAAATGAATTTCAAACAAGACTCATGAAGAAAATCACATAAATACAAAACGTGGAGAATATCTCCCCTTTAATGAATTTCCTTACTGGTTTATCAAAATATGTAGTATATTGTATTAAATGACTTGCCAAAATATGTAGTACATCGTATTAAACTATTTCAGCATATAGGGCTCTTTACGTACCAAGTTCTCTTAATTTATGCAAATAGTTTCTTACTATCGTGTATAGTTATTTTAACATCCACTTGAATTCTTACTTGAAGAAGCATTAATACAAGTCTTAAGGTGAAATTAGTACAAGATGTACACTTACTGTATGATATTTAGCGCGTAAATACTTCGTCTAGTTTGCTGTCGACTATTATCAGAGTCGTTATCGTCGTAGAATGCCTGTATACAGTTGTGTGGAGAGCTTTACTTATTTCTAAAGTGCAATAAATTGGAAACAATTACCGCATTACTGTGACTACTAGTTACATTATTTATGTTCATTTTGTTACGAAAATATATTATCCCGAATTCTTACGAAAATACCTTGGAAATTTTTTTTTTCAAACTCATAATGTCAGCTGTTCAACTTTTCAAATGTCGTTATCCATTGCTGTAATGCAAACATCTTTGGCCCGGAGCAAACGAGTGTTTTATTAAGTAAACAACATAAATAATTTTGTCCGTGCTGGCGAATGAGAACATAAGTTCACTGTAGCGAATGTTTACATAAGATATTTTACTTGTTGCTTGCTAGCATGAGCAGACGGTTCGTCTAGGACTCAAGTTTACGGTCTGTTTTGTTTTCCAGCGCTTGTTTAATATGCAAGCATGTTTTAATGCTTTTTTGACATTGCGCACAGCTGCTATTTCATTTGTCAGTTGCTCTTCGTTTTTTATACCATTTAAAATACGCGTGTGATTTTTCCCTACACTCAATCGTTTTTCTCTCTTTCTCGTGTTACGTGCCAGATTCCCAAGTTTAGGAGGAAATGCAAAAATGTTGTGTACATCCACGATTTATTAAGTGGGCAAGTCACATAAATTAAATTTAGATTATGTTGTACGAAACGTTAAAAAGAATAGTTATAGAAACATTACTTGCGAGGAAAAATTTTACCAATGTCTACGTGAACCGTTTCTAACGGCAAAAATTTTGTACCTTCGGTTCCCGTGCAAGAGATTTATGTTAAAAAGTGTTTCTTTGGCAATATACTGGCTAACAGTGTCAATAAAATTGTTATTTATGCTTTTTATTAGATTTATTTATATATTTTTAGTATCTGTTTATATGGACTTTCCATAAATCCGCCGATTCTAATATAATTCTTCGAACGTTTATTCGGACACAACGCCAATATAACTAAACAAATTTGTGTACAGTGATTATAAATTTTTTTGTAGAGATTTCAGCTGTTATTGGAGGCATCAGCAGTAGATAAACCTTCACTAGAAGTGATTTCGAGTACTACGGGAACAAATTTCCAAATGTTTATAGCGGGAAATAAACCCGGATCTTTCAGAATGCGAACATTTTTGCAACAGACTCTTTTCGTGGATGCGAGTACATTTATTTTCCTGATATATATGTATGTATATAAGCCTATACATGTATTTATATAATAATAATAATAATAACAGATTGTTAATTAGCCGGTGGAAAGAATAGATTCCTGCAGATTAGTCGAAGAAGATAAATAAGATACAGTGATTCGGAAGCCAAACGTTTATTCGCAAAAAATTGAGCAATAAGTCAGTTACTATCAGCAACCTTTGACAATGGAAGTTATAATATAATTCGTAGCAGAAATATATGTGTCAAATTTTGAATAGCTGCTACAAATAAATTCTTAACATTTTGTGTCTAATAAATATGGATTGCCATAACATTATTTATAATTCTTTAAATAATTCCAACGAACGTATACACTACGCCGGCAACACACATAGCCATGGAGTTTAAATGGGTGATAAATGTAAAAAAAAAAAAAAAAAAAAAAACCTTATCATTGGATAAGTTTTTTGTATTGAAGGATTATTATATTTGATATTTCTGACAGAAAACTGCCACATTAGAAGCTTTTCCAATTTAGTATTTATTACATTATATAAATCATTTATATTATACAAAAAGTGATTATATTTTAAAATAATTTATGTGGCAGTATTTTTTGTACGTTTCGCGTATTCTGAATGCGTTATCTTTATAGAAAAATTATTCACTGAGAAATTAACTTTTTTTTTTCGCATTGACGCCCTTTTAAGGAAGTATTATTGTGGCTATTTAAAATTACTATTTTTGACATTTTTTTTCAGTTTCAAATCTGAAAATTTATCTACGTTAGAACATAAATATGTACTGATAGAATTTCTGACACCACAAGCTGATGTTTGAGAGTTCAGTTACGGCATCTTAAGTGGAGAGTTATCACTAAATTGTAATGGTTTAAATTATTTTTATATTTGTACGAGCTGTAGCTATTTTTGTAGTCATACATTATTACTATTTTTACAACGATGAAAATTTTGAGTTTAAGAGTTTTATATAGTGATATGTCTTAAGTCCGTGATCCTCTTCTTCGGTATCTGGACGCGTTCGCTGCAGGTTCGTGTGTTTAAATAATGCTCGAGAACCTTCTGTGCTATTTTACATCATGCGAAACAGTGTTGCGAGAATGTCAATGCTGGGTGTTTGGTGAACGTAAAATATTGCACCTATATAGAACGGACTTTATCGTATTAATACATTTTGCGGACAGCAGGGCCGCGGTTAGCTAGAGCACTCGCCTCCCTTCAAGACGGTTAAGACGATTCGGGTTCGATTACCGGTGGGATCCCTGGATTTTCACATGTTAGGATCGTGACGGGAGACGACGCAGGTCGGCGGGTTTTCTCTGGAATATCCCGTTTCTCCCAGGCCTTTCATTCCAGCGCTTCTCCATTGTATGGCCTCATTCCACGTCGAGGCAAGCAGATACCTACGAGCACCTAGCAATATGTCTGTATCCGAGGTGCAAGGTCTTGGTCCTCTAGTACTCTCCTCATACTATATTAAGGGGAAAGTTAGACAAATTTATTGTATTTTTAGTTTTCGACCCATAACATGTATACAAATTGTATTATCAAAATTTTTTCTTCGAAAAAGCGTAGGATACGTCCTTGGTGAATTGCTTGACGTAAATAATAACGAAATTTTTCAGTAATTTGTCATGCAGGATCAATCCGAGAAAATTTTTGAATGTTAACCAGTAATTCTCTTGCAATGATTCTGCATGACAATTTAATGAAAGATTCTATTATTATTAACGTCAAGCAGTTTACAAAACTGTATCCTATGCATTGTAGAAGATAATATTTTTTTAAAATAAAATCTGAATCAATGTTTTGGTTCATAGTAAAAGAAAAAAAAAACTTGTCCAGTCATTGCTTTCCTTATCATCTATTACTGCGGCATAGTTTACAATGACATAATACGCGAACTGCCAGCAAGACTACAACGCTTATTAACTAAACAGTGTACGCTATATATTAAAATTTGAAACTTCAAAGCCATGATGCTGTTACTACAAGAAAATCGATTGGTTCGTAATAGAACAGAGCCGCAGGATGCACCTGCAACATTCCAAAATAACGGATATATTAAGGAATTCAAAGTATAAAATTGACAGATTTCAGTCAGAGAGTACGAGTTACAATTCATACCTACACACGCGCGTTCATGCGGAAAATTGCTCCTTATGGTACCCTTTTATGAAACAAAGTTTTTTCCTCTATATTTTACGGTGTCAGATGCTGGGTTTTGAAGTAGTCTGCTTAGCAATCTAAATACGAATTCAAGCTCAAGCAAGCTGAAAAGTAATTTATATACGAATTTGGTGCAAGCAAATAATCTCGGGGGACAGAAGCGTCTAGTTTGTATTTTTTATGCCAAATATACATGCCAGCCTATGTAGTAATCAAAGTATATAGATTGTGTCATCCTCAAAAGTTAACATATGAGAGAACAGTAAACTATTTTTTTTAGACAAGATGAAACTGCTGTCTGTACCGCAAACAACCTGTGTTCTTATTGCCTTTAAAAAAAATTGGTCACAAACACTAGTCTCAATAATACCTATTTGGCATTTTTAACAGCATTATGCTACTTGGTTTGAGATTATGAGATAATGAAGTTGGAGTTAGTACAGTTCAACTCGTACAAGAGAAAGCTAATCGAATGCTCACAAACTCTAGACTACTTGTACGCCTTTGTTTAAAAATGAGAAAATTCTTGCAGCAATTAACCGGTATATTTATGTAGCATTAATCCATGTGAAGGTAAACTTAAAGAAATATTCTTTTAACGGTGATAATCATTTTTAATATACACAAAGAAGTCATGTGTTAAATAAACGAACTGTACGGTTAGGTACTACTCAAAAAAGTTTTGAATATATGTCAATTTTACTTTTTATCTACTGCATCGTGAAACACACGCTATATAATTGTAACGGTTTAGGTCTACGATTTTTAAGTGCTTAATTGACAACCCATTTTAATGTGTTGATGAGTCTCTGCCTTGTTCAGTAGTAAGTTTCGTACATTTCAAACCATCTGAGTTATGTTACTTGCTTTACAATCACACGTTCAAGCTGTTTTCCATCGCATTTGTTTTTAACCCACTTGTTGTAAATTGCGTTGTGTGCTGTTAGTTTTCATGACGATATCAATCGTCATATTGGCTTAAAGACAAAGAAGTTAGTTGATTGATATAGTAAGAAACGCGTGTAGTAAATGTATGAGAACTTCTAGTTATCACAGTCTGGGCTTGGTGAGCTGTTAGCGAACTGTACGCTTTGTGTCCGGCGGGAAATAACGGCTCTATTCGAAGCACGCTCGCGACTCAAACTAGTACTTCACCCGTGATAATGGTGTGCGATCAGAAGCTGCGGCAGTCAGTTCTCGGAAAACTCCACATGTCATCTGCGACCGCGGTTCTCACGCGCCGAACAAACAAACAAGTAAACAAGCGCCACAGGCAACTTCCTGCGAAACAAATTCACGATGGTATCGCGAAACAGATCGCGCGTCTCTGGCAACGCAACGCAACAGAGAATCCTCGGGGTAGGATAGGAGGAGGTGGTGGAATCTGAGCGCGGGTTCTCAAAGCCAGGTTTAATTTCATTACAGTCCAGTTAGTTACTGCTTCTGCTCAAGCGGCGTGAAGTTGGCAAATAAAACCTCAACAACGAAGCGACGTGAGCCGGACCTATACCGGAATGTTGATTTTTTTATGCTCAAGGCTATGCACTACCAGCCACATGGGAGTCTTTGGCTTCTCGCTTGCCTGAATACCTAAGCAGAAAATGTGGAGGTTGTGATCATACAGGATGTAAACTATAAGTGTTTAGAGCTATATATACACACAGCAGTGTACAGCAGTTCTGAGACGAGTAATTTGTAGAGATCTGTAAAATTCGCTAGCTATACAATTTGGTGACAGGCATCACAACACTTTATCAACCAGGGGTTACATGCTCGAGATTTCAGTCACATGCGAGTTTAAAACCGAGTGGTGAATTTTTAGGACATGGGAAAACCATATTTTGTTTTTAACGTAAAATACTGTTGAACCTAACAATATAACAATTATCGTGTCCTGAATAAAGCCACTCGGCTACCAACTCGCATGCGACTGAAGCATAGGCTCCCAGAGCATACACCGTGATTCCACTAGTCACTGACCTCTGTTAACATCGTGTAAACGGAACTACGAGTAGTAATTTCGTGTCGCAGCCACTAGGAGCACTGGTAGTACGACGCTGAATTACATTGTTAAAACAACAATTCATTGCTAGTGGTGGTTTTAGTCATAAAGGGGTTAACTCAATAGCATTGGTAGATAGGTTAGTGTCCAGACCTGTCATTCTAAGACCGTGGTTACGTGTGTAGCTGTTTTACAGGATGTTGGTCACTCTACCATGAAACTATACACTATTGGTCACAAACGTTCTCCAGGGCAATCCACGACATTGTCGTCCAATGGGAAATGTCGAACGGGCTTACAGCCATTTAATCAAGTCTGCTGGAGAAAAATATCGTGAATTTCGCATGTCTCTATTAGTTTGACGAAATTATTTTGAGTTGAAGTAAATTTATTAAGCTACAAAGTGACACACATTTGTAATTTAACGTAGAAGTTATCTGTATAAAAAATTCTTGAATGTTCTTAATCTTTTACATATATCAGAGTCTCCGTATTTAGTAAAATAATTACAGGAAAAAAGTTTCATTTTGCAGCTTAATACATTTGCATTTACTCAAAATAGTTTTTACTTTGGCTAAGTAGCGAAAATAGTCACCTCACTACTTTGACATGCGTTTGTACAAAAATTATACAACCAATTTTTTTTATTTGTGGGAAATTACTATTTATGTAATATGCAAGAGTTAGACGGCGTTTGGTACAATTATAAAATTACACATTTTTCGGTGCAGACCCCACAAATGTGTAGGCTACTAAGAGATACGAGCAACAAAATCAGTTACTAAAGATTTCCTGTCAGACTTTACCTCAGAACAAACAATCTTCAGCCGACCATCAGATTGATTAAATCCGGACCTACCGCAGCGCTTAGTATACATGTTTAGAGAATTTTTTCGGATACTACCGGACTCTGTGGAATATAAGTCTCCTGTATTAAACTGCTCGTCTTGGAGCTCTGTACACTGCTGCGTATAGTTGTAAATAATTATCGTTGACGTGCTGTAAACGTTTTATATTTACCTAACGTTACCGGGCATTATATTACATTTGAACTATTTACTATTAAGTTAGTCCCGTATCATTGCAACACATGAGCTTGTCCAGCATCAGAGTACACCATCAGTACCACATCACTGCAACAATTAGCCACGGAACAATATATGAATAGTCAGTTCCGCATTCGAGAACAGAGTCAGTGTCACATCATTATAACACGATTCTGCATTAGATGCATGGAAAAATATACTATAGTCTACTACGAACAACTCTACAACATTAGTCTTTTTGCGAATAAAGCACGGTTGAAGACTTATGACAAATTAATATGTAACTGGTACTCGAATAATATTATTAACGATTACAATTTAAGTTAGGTGCTACTTTGCTGTCCGTGGTTCAAAGTTTGGTTTGCTTTTAAACGTCCTGGACTAAAAGGTAAGGCTAGATGTAAATTAAACATTACTCAGCTCTTAAAAATATAAGAAACTTGGCTGGTATCAGACTAAACTATTACTTCGTAAATGTCAGTCAAAGTTTCACAGTGCTTAGCATTGTTCATTGATACAAATGCATATTAGTTTGTTAACGGGGCGCTTCTTGGCCTAAGGGTCTTCACGGCTCCTCTGCCTCCACTGACGCAGAGAAGAGCTCATGCCATGCTATAACAAGTCAGCAGCTAACAAATAAGAGTAAATATTAATAATAGCTACTTACCGTATACATTACACCCTAACAAGTTACACAGTATCGTGCAGAAAGACTACATATAACGATACCACTTATTGTAATCAAAAAGTGACCAAATCGCAGTCACAGTTGAGTAGGTTGAAGGCTATCGCCGTCTTGGCTTTCTCGCTACATGAGCTCGACGCTTTAAGCGCCGACGTTCACTGATTTCTTCACGACACACGCTAAAGGTGTTCGACAGCAAAGGAGCGACGGTCATATGAGAGACACCCACGTGGGCAGAGCGAGCAGGGATTAGGCGCCAATTAAACGAGTGCACGTGACGGCGACTACGGAAACGGACAAGGAGTAGGTGCGGGGTTGTGTTAATGGTAAGGTGCTGCGGTGGGTAGAGGTTTCAGTTCTACGGCGAGCAGACGGCAGAGGAGATGCTCGTGGTGGTGTGGTGCTTGCTGGCGCTCGTGGTCGTCTACGTGGCAGGTTGGCGTGTCCTGCGACGTCGTTACCGTAGTCTCGGCGATGCCATACCAGGCCCCCGTGGCCTGCCTCTCTTGGGCAGCGCCCTAGAGCTAGTGGCGCACGCACACGACATCATGGACTACGCTCGGGAAATGTGCCGCCGACACGGACCTGTCTGCAAGGTGTGGGTGGGCGGCCACCTCCTTGTCGTGATCACCGACCCCGCCGACATCGAGACGGTGCTCGCGAGGGCGCTGACCAAAGCGGCGCCTTACAGGCTGCTGCGCCTGCTCTTCGGCAACGCGGTCTTTTCCGCGGATAACAGCACCTGGAGGCGGCTACGCAGGCTCATGAACCCGGCGTTCGGCCAGCGGGTCATCAACGGCTACGTCCGAGCATTCGACGCCCGGTGCCGGGATCTGGCAGACAGGCTGCTGAAGCACTCCGGTGGCGGCGCGTTCGACGTCTTGGAGCACGCGATGGGGTGCACCCTGGAGATGGTCGTGGAGACGAGCCTGGGCGTGCGGCCGGACACGTTCCGTGCCAGCGGCGGCCAGGACGTCATGAGGAGCTTCACGCAGCTCAAGGAGAAGTTTCACCATGTCCTGCTGCACCCATGGTTCTGGTTCACTTCCATGGCGAAGCTCCACCCCCGCTACAAGGACTTCGCCGATCTGGGCCGACCCATACACGAGTTCGTGCACGGTGTAGTGGGGATCAAGCTTCATTCGCATTTCACCGAGAGGAACCTCAACGACCAAACTCTAGAGGATAGACCGAAGAAGGGCGACGGCCTCGTTGAACTTATGCTATCGGCGATGGGAAACAACTCTGAACTACTGACACTTGAGGACCTACGGGACCAGGTTCTAATCGTCACCGTCGCCGGCACAGACACCTCTGCCTTCACGGTGTCCTGCGCGCTGATGCTCTTGGGTCTGCATCAGGAGATGCAGGACAAAGTCGTCCGAGAGCAGGAAGACATCTTCGGGAAGGATATCAGGCGACCAGTTACACCGGAAGACCTAAAGCAAATGGTCTACCTGGAGCAAGTGATCAACGAGACGATGCGACTGTACCCAGCGGGGCCTATCGTCGGCAGGTCGCTCGACCAGGACGTCGTGGTCTCCGGGTACACCCTGCCCGCGGGGGCGACCGTCGTCGTGCCGATCTACCTGGTGCACAGGGACCCCGTTAACTTCCCCGACCCGGGCAAGTTTGACCCTGACCGGTTCAGCGTCGAGAATTGTTGCCGTCTACCCTTGTGCTCGTTCATGCCATTCGCGGCAGGGCGTCGTGCGTGCATAGGCAAGAGGTATGCGTACGCGGCAATGAAGACGATGTTGTCAACCGTCCTGAGAAGGTACCACGTGATGGAACACGGCTCCATGGAAGACATGGAGCATCTGCAGTTCCAGGTCCTCTGCAAGATGGTGAACGGACACAGTATCAAGCTCATGCAGAGACAGTGGTGAAAACTTCATTATATCTAGTACCTACATTTTAAGTACATATTAGCGAAGACTTTTTACTGAAAAATTCATTTCAGTACTGGCATTGTCTAGCCATAACAAAGGAAAAAAAAAAAGTAGAAATTTTGAAGTCTATTTCAGTACGATGATATAACAAAGCATATGTTTTTGCCTTTCTGGATAGTGCACTTTTTTTAAAGAAAAAAAACGGAATATTCTAACCAATGTCGTTAAAAACTTTGTCAATTGATATTTTTGTTTCAATTATTTTAATATTTTTATTGCTTGGCAACTTATATTATTATGTTATTAAGTAATTAAGTGTCGATTAATTTGTTAATATTTAACATAAAGTCAGCTTATGTAAATTTAAATTAGCATATGCCCGATGTGTCAATCTTAAAGGTCAGGTTTGTTTTGCCTATTTGTAATTTCACATTTACAATCAGTAGTGCAGAATATTCTACAGAACTGTTCAACAAATTAAATGATAATACACAGTATGTAGTAAAGAAAGAAATAACTTGATTAGCGTTTTAAAAATAGTACTTGAAAAAGCTGAAACCACAAATACATAGCATAACCAACACAATCTAATAAAAATGGTGTGATGTAAACGAAGCCACGTCATAATTTTTTTACGAACCTGGTAACCTAAGGTACATTTTGGTGACATGAAAATGACAAGCATCCAACTTATTTTGACAAAAAAACAGTGCGATAATCGTTCAGTGAACAAATAGAATGCCTTAGATGTACTAACACGACTTTGACCTAATGTGTGGAATGTGTTGCAATGCAACAAGAGTTTGAGTGACGTAAATTAAAACTAATCTGGACGAACGCAAACATAAGTGGCGTAATGAGTGTTTGAAAGGGACTGGGATCCGAAACTTTGGCATGAGAAGTTACCGAAGTCAGTATAACAGAAGTTCATAGAACGTACTCTTTTATCCGTGTCTCTCTTACGGACTGGCAGAACAGTCAAACGTTGTAGGTGGAATATTACACACTGGGTTTGTAACCGCCACGCTGGTTTTCAGAGCAGCCACCATAATCCATGCGCTTACCCTGCCGCTGTTGGATTAAACAGCTTGTAACAAATTTATCGCATACATTCGTAGTGATTTTAAAATAATCCACGAGAATCCAATATAGGGAAGCTCAGCCCGTTTGAAACGTGTTTTTATGCGCCCCTAGAAATTAATTAATTTTGTTGGAACGGTTAAGCGTAAAATTTAAAATATTTTTATAGAGTTAAAAATTGTTCTCACGTCGCGTCGTGAGTTATGTCGTAGGTAAAGAAGCTCTAAATTTTAAAATAAAATTTCAGCAGTTCGCGAACACTGTTGGGATATTTCAGAACTGCTTTCTCAACTGATTCAGAAAACTGTCAGCGGGAGAATCGGAACTAACCGCCTAAAATTTTGTAACGTGCGTTAGCCTATGTTTATAGGCTTGCTCAAAGATAACTTCTTGGTTCACAAAAACGACGTGGCATTATTTCCAGCATTTTAAAAGTAAGTTCATCTGAATAAACATGGGAGTATTTTAATTTCCAAATTATGAAAATGATGATTCACTGTGATTGTTAAACATCGAGCTGAGTTACTTAAGTAGGGTTTCGCATTCGTTCTCCTGGATGCAGAAAAAATAATTCTCATAAACATCTTACAAATGAAACGTTTTCGCAGTCGTTACCTAATTACGACGAAACACAGAGTGGCGCGAATGTTTAATTTGCCTTCGTCGCTTCTCGTCCACTTCAGAAAAAAAAAATCTGTTTTCGCTGCCGCCTCCCAACTACCCCCCCCCCCCCCCCCCCCCCCCCCCCCCCCGCCCTTAACATCATCTGGAGGACTCGCTCTCAGTTTCGTAATTGGAACGCGCAGTAGCGCCTGCTAATTCGAAGCTGGCTGAGTATCGCCGCTGCAGTCGTACCAACCGGCTGTGATGGTTACTCGCACGTGTTTCACTTCGATTTCCGTTTAAAGGCGCCCGTCTGGCTAGAGGCGTTTCGCAGGTCAAGAGGTTCCGAGGCACCGGGCAGGAAGGACGACCCAGGCACGCACTACTGATACATAATTGCTAGGGCCCGGTAGTTTTCGCGAAACGATTTTTGCCCTACTTTGTTTCAATGTCTTACGTGTTCACCTGCACCTCAACTTCATGACTATTTGCAAAGTGTTTTTGTGCAGAGTCATTATTCATCAGTACATGGATAAATGTGACACAACACAGCTGTGATTTGCGGGTTTAACCTCCACACGTTGTATGTTACGGCACCCAACCACTGACCACAAAGCAGAGATGCAGGTGCGCACGTAAGGCACTGAAACAAAGTGGTGCAAAAATCTTTTCGCCAAAACTACCGGGCCCTGATAATTGCTAAAGCCACGATTGTCGCGTACCTCACCCACTGCTACTCCTTGCAGCAGGATCTACACACCACGTTAGTGAGCCCCTCGCGGTCCACTCTCTGCTTGACGGGTCACCCCCTGGACGTGGCTCCCGGGGCTCACCGGTGGCGATAATGATGTGAACGTCCTCCAGGACGCCACGACGTCTTCCCTTCTTCCCTCGGGAGTCAGTCGAAGTCCACAGCCTCACCATTATCTTACGTCATGCATAAAAAGCATGAACACTTCGGGCGTTTTGAAAACACTAGGTACACTAGCTGGCTTTCACTCAAACCAACAAGTCAACTGTACAGTAGCTGAGCTAGCCCCGCTTCTGCCATTTATTCACGCAGTGCAACTGTAAGGCGCTTAACATGCCGCATGGAGGCCACACTTTCGCCGTCGGCATGACACACAGTGGTGTATCGGGCCCGAAAAGCTGGTCAAAAGTATTTAAGGTGTTTAGTATTGATTTAACCATTATTGAATAGAAAAAAAAATAATATGACGTGTTTCAAAGAAGAGTGGCACAATACCGATGATTTGATAATCCCGAGGGCTTTGATAATGTTAATGAACGTCTATCACTACAGCCACAACTTTATGGCGAAAAGATATGTGCAACAATTGGTTTCAATGCGTCATGTGCACAGGTGCAGTTCTGCTAGATCGTCTGTGCATGGATAATTTGACTCTTCACTTGCCTTAGCAAATGACACGCGTACGGAGTCACAATAGCCTTATTCTAATTGGTGCAGCCAAATGAGAAACGTGTCTGAACAAAGACACGCTGCCAATTACCATGATGCACAGCTACCGATGTGCATGTGACACACTGTAACAAAGTGGGGCAAAAATCTTTCCGCGACAAAATCGTGATCCTATCTATCACTTAATTACATCGATCAGTATAGTAGACATTATCGAGAATGGTTATGCACCAAACATCGAAAATGTCAACGTCACATGTTATTGTTAACGTTCATGAATAGGCCTGGTTACATGTGCGTCAATATTAGTGTCGATTATTTTACATTTCTTTCATATGACATTGTCGTCTACCTGAGAAATAGGGTTTTATGCCCGGATTTCTGCATTGTTAGAGACACTGGAAAATCGCGGGAATAGTAGACTGTTTGCTAGTCTTCAACGTGATGTATATAACACTGAATGTTTTGTATCAACATTGGCTATCGTTTATTTGTAGCATTTTTTATCTCTACAACAGGCCCAGTTAGAACTGCACAGCTTAGACACACAGCATGTGTGATTTGTCCCACAACTGTTCACACGTGTCACGGTTAATGTAATACAGTTTATTGGAGACAATTTTAAACATTTTCGCGATTTTCCAGTGTCTTTATGCATTGTGGATCATACAGGACGATGTCGCTGTTCAAAGATATTTCTCGGGGTTCTTCACACATATCTCATTCACACTCATAGGTTCCCACGACTTTATGTGTTTATACTCACCTAAATACCGCCAATTGGTTCGTATTATTCTACGCTCAATCTAGGGACCCTGGTTTTTCGCGAACAGAATTTTGCCCCACTTTGTTTCAGTGCCTTACGTGCACATCTGCAATTCTGCGTCATGATTATTGGCAGCGTGTCTATATGAAGAGCCGTATATCATTTGTCTGAACCAATTACAATAAATTCTCTGCAACACCTAACGGTTGTGATTTGCCGGTAGAATCCCAAGGCTCGAGAAAGTTAAAATATTCTATCACTGACCACGAAGCAGAACTGCAAATTTGCACGTAAGGCACTGAAACAAAGTGGGGCAAAATTCTTTTCGCGAAAAACCAGGGTCCCTATCAATACCTGTATTCCACTTACACGTGGCGAGCATTCCGGACACCCCTGATTACAAGCTGCAATCACGTGAATACTGAGTGTTTTCATTGGCAGACCTTACCTTCGATCACGTGCATGTGCTTCGCGCGCTCACACTTGAAAGAGAATAGAATAGCTACGGCCATGAACTTAAGAATTTTGCCCCAGTTTTTTTTTCTGTGCCTTGTTTACACATCTGCAGTTCTGGTTCGTATTCAGTGATTGGATGTTTTAACTCTGGCGTGTATTGTGGCCGCAAATCATATACGTGTGCTGTAGCAGAAACTTTGTTCTGATTGGCGCAGTTTAATGACAGATGTCACTTCACACACGCTGTCAATAGCCATGAAGCAAAGATGCAGCCGTGCACTCAAGGCACTGAAACAAACTGGGGCAAAATTATTTTCGCGAAGTGTTCATGGCTCTACCCATGGCATACGTTATGGAACCACCCCAGTATGGATGGTTTTCAGGAAATCATGGAAAACTGCAATAAAGCTGGCCGGAGGCGTTGTAAGAGGAAAATGGAAGGAATCTTTCCTGCCACCGTATTTTTCAAGTAATGTAGTGGCCTACACCTTGTATGATTGTTATAGATGATGGTATATCGCCAAAATATGTTGTGACAACATACTCTTGAAAACACTATAACTTCTTGTGACGCGTTTGATTGGGGTATATACGTCTGACACAGCGTGGTTGCCTGGATATAGGAGGTTCGGGATAAAGTGAACACTCAAGAAAGCCCTGCTAAAGTTCTATTTTCAGACCAATTCGTATCTTTCCACGCGTAACATTTAGCGACGGGAAATGTTTAACCTCTCTGGACACGTCGCTTGGTGTTTGCGCGTTTAAGATAAATTGTGCAGTCGCCAGTTGCACATATAAATTGATTAAAATAAATTATTAGTTACCTAAAATACAATTCTGTGTATTTCGGTTTATTTTGTTTCAGTATTGTTACATTTTAATAGGAAAATACACGGAACTACGTTTTGTAATTTCGTTGCCAACCATACAAGCAGTAAGGCAACTATAGGTAACGGTGATTTACATGCAGTAACGGCTAGTGATATTTTTCAAAGGTTACATTTTTAGTGCTCACTTTATCCCGATCGACCTATACCAATAATAGGCATCAAATATTACAATAGCAGTTTCCTTATTGGCTCAGTCAAATAGGGTAACAACTCCGCGTTCAAGCGAAAGCCAGTACTATTTGGTAAACTGAATGTGCTTTGAAACCCAGCAAACAGTCAAGTTTACCCACAATAAACCATCATCTCTAATGATTGTAGGTGTTTAAAGACGAATCACAGTAAAATGGGTACACGCCAATATCGAAATAAGAATGTCAAATATTGACATTATATGCTGCATCCTAGGAAACTGTAAATATTTCCCGTGATAAATCAGTGATCCTAATGATTAGAGATGATGATATATCACGGAAATTTTTTGTGCCAACATAACTTTGAAAACACTGCAGTTTTTTGCAACATGTGTGATTGGGTGATATACGTCTGCAGACCAATAACAGACATCAAAACATTACAATAGCGGGATTCTTATTGGCTCAGTCAAATAGGGTAACAGCTCCACGTACAAGCGAAAGCCAGTACTCTTTAATAGGCCGTTCAAGAAAAATTGAGCACTGTATAAACTTTTCTTTCGGCCGTTTTGCAGTCATCTTTTCTATTTTTAATGTGAAAACTTCCACGTAACTAAAAACCAGTGTAAACATTTCAACAATCTCAAAAGTTAACACATATTTGCCCAATAAAACATATTTTTAATTAATTACAAGTTCTGCTGAGTGTTCAGGTTATAGTTAACAGCCTATAGTAAGCTGAACGTACGTTAAAACCCAGCAAACAGTCAAGTGGCAACGACGATTTGTCTTTACGGTGCTTTAGATATCCTGTGGATGAATTTTCCCGATTAAAGTGTACGA
Organism: Medauroidea extradentata; assembly: GCA_003012365.1. Taxonomy (NCBI): domain Eukaryota; kingdom Metazoa; phylum Arthropoda; class Insecta; order Phasmatodea; family Phasmatidae; genus Medauroidea; species Medauroidea extradentata. The sequence continues at coordinate 29,994 of PNEQ01039854.1, read as the reverse complement.
AATTTAAGAAACAGTAGAGAAACACCAGTGGCGGCTCGTAGGATCAGGTCCCAACTACAAGGCTAATGCACTCGTCAAAAATATAGGCCTACGATTTTTCCTCTGTGTTGCTAAGTCAGAAGCAGTATCACCAATTTGTGGCAAACATTAAACTTAAATGATTGTTTGACGTAAAATAATCAATTTTGGAAGACCACATCACACATTATAGTAAATATTTGTTAATTGTTTACGATTCCATACGATAATTTTTGGGTGTGGTGGAATATGTAAATTTTGTTTGGTACTCACACTGACGTACTATGTTTATATTAACAACGGTTGAAAAGATACCAACATGCTGAAAAGGAAACAAAGTAATCATGGCTTACAAAGTGCTATCTTTATTGATATTTACCAACACAGAACATTTTTGACAGATTTAATTAGCCTTTACCACTGGCCTATAAACATGTGATTACAATCTTGACTCAGATTTCGTTCACAAAGTGTTTGTGAACAATATCGAAAATGGTTATCACACCATTCCCTACACTAATGTGCTCAAGAACCACGAATTGCATATTTTCGGACATCAACAAATGCTGAAATACCAATTATTATAGTTCCTGAAGGTGCATCACAATACTGCTCTAAATGTACACCGTTAAAAAAAAAAAATGTTCTTGTGAATTATGGAACGCGCCGATAAAAAAAAAGCCTCATGTTTCGAACATCCCGTTTTCTTCAGTTACATGATTTTTCATTAAGTTGTTTGTTCAAATCGTTCAACAGTATATTTGAACATTGCAGGAACATTTGCGAGACTTCTAAAACTGAGCTTAAAAAACGGGGCGATTTACTATTTTTATATATTTTGTTTGAATGTTTCTTGCAAAAGTACATAATAAATTACTGTGCTGTTGTGGACATACGCCACTGCAATATTATGACGTCCTAGAAATCTGATATGAGACTAAGGAAAAAACAAATGAAAAACGAAAAAATAAAAAAATTAAAAAAACGAGCCTAGTTTGGCTGTATTCAACACATCCACAAACCAAAACAACGTAACGTGAAATACCCCGTAAGGTGTTAGTCAACAAAAAATAAAGACAAATAAAATAAACATCCAAAAGTTTGAAATGGACAAACAACATAATCTGTAAAAACTCAGGACATCACAATTACGACAAGCACAGGCAATACTGAGACGAAGACAATGTTGGACACAAGACAGGATAACAACGACGACGTCACAGGCAATAGACTAGACAACACAACAATGAAGATGTATAACAAACTAACTGAAATTAATTTTAATGAAAATGATCAATAAAACATTGACTAATGTACTTGATGTTTGGATAAACGACGGTAAAATGTCCGTAAACCTATTCAGGGGAAACTATTTTGGGAAACATGGATTACGTAAGAAGTTTTCGAGCAGATATCAATTTAAATGTCCGTAAATATATTCAGTTCTTAAGGCGGACCTGCATGCTAGACTGAAATATCGTATGCATAGAGACGGGAAAAATTCGCGGGTTCACTGACGTGTAAGCTAGTCTCAACGAATATCTGAGTATTCAAACAGACAGCAGTTGTTTATTAGCTGCTCGCTGACACAGAGGAATGGGCCTGCATATAGTTACAATGTTATTATTGGCTCATCGACTTCGAAGTGGTATCAAATAAGTAGAGCCACGATTTTATGGCGAAAAGATTTTTGCACCATTTGGTTTCAATGCCTTATGTTGACATCCGCAACTGTGATTCATGGTCATTGATTGGACGTTTTAACTGTCACACGTCTTGAGGTTCCGCTGACAAATCACAGACGTATTGCGTCACAATAGCCTCATTGTTATTGATGAAGTTAAATGAGGGACGTGTTTGAACAAAGACACGCTGTCAATAGCCGTGATGCAGAGCTGCCGAGGTGCACGCGAGACACTGAAACAAAATGATGCAAAAATCTTTTCGCGACAAAATCGTGGCTCTACAAATAAGTCAACGGTAAGTTGTGAACGTAACACGATCTTACAGTTTTTGGTATTCTAGCTTGTGTCTGAAAGAAAACGCCCATTTTTCAGGTCTCTACCTGTGCATACTCAAGTCCCGACCATTTGTCCACTAGCTACTACTCAGTGGAACCGCAGGCAATGAACGAAAAGACTGGGCTTGAGTATGCATAGGATATTTGATCCTAACATGCAGGTCATTGAATTCGCGAAATTTTCCCATTCCTAACAGTTCTTCAAACAGTGTTTGTCTGACTCAGGAGAGTTAACGTTGCAAGTGAAGTGTCTGGTAACTGTTTGAAAGTCTCACGGGTAAAGTTTTCGTGTTTGTCGCAATCCTTAGAGATGATCTATCGCGGGAAAACGTGACTGTTTGCTGTGTTTCAACGTAATGTTAAGCTTAACAAAAAGTTACTGACTCTTGCTTCTACGTGGAGCAACTACCCTATTTGACTGAGACAATAAGAATCCCGCTGTTGTTATATTTGATGCTTATTATTAGTATCCATACATTTACATTGCGTCAGACGTATTATATCACCCAAACATACATGTTACAAAAAACTGTAGAGTTTTTAGAGTATGTTGGCACAAAAAAATTTTCGCGGTATACCATCATTAGAGGTGACGGTATATCGCGAAAATTTTTGTGCCGACATTCTCTAAAAAATATCTACAATTTATTGTAACATGTATGAATGGCAGATATACGTCTGACACAACATAGGTGACTGCAGACCAATAACTGGCATCAAACACTACAATAGCGTGATTCTTATTGGCTCAGTCACATAAGGCAACAGCTCCTAGTACAAGCGAAAGCCAGTAATCTTTGGTAAGCTGAACGTGCGTTGAATCCCAGCAAACAGTCAAGTTTTCCCGGGATAAACCATAATCTCTAACCATCATATTTACCAGTAAAATGTATTCATATACATTAAACTCCGTAACGTGAAAAAAATGGCCGGCCATCAAATTGTCGTGAAGAAATAAGATTGCAATATGTGCGAGAAACAAGCGTCGAAAAAATAACCGTTCGTCCAGAGGCGGACGGCAGATGGCGCTGGGACAAACGGCGTAACTTCTGAAGACGTGACGGCCAGACGCTGGTACAATCTCGTCCAGCCATCTGTGCGCAGGCCTTCCAAACTTTGAATCTAGTCGCCTTTTTTCTTTGACAGTTTCGCAACTTACGATGTGTAGCCCTGCCACGGGTTACAGAAAACATCAGCAAGGCTGCAACAAAACAACTTCTCCCTACAAAAGAAAACGCTCAAAACTTTTGGGTCACCACGAATTATTCTACACTCAATCTGTTTAACTTAAAATAAGTTGAAACAGCAAAAGACACTTTTTTGGAAGAGGTGACATTTCGCTGGTTATGACAATGGCTGAGCTTCCAAATTCCAAGACATGCGTTTTCCTGATAGAATGGGCTTACAGAAATCGATCTCACAAATTAACGTACAGGATATAACGTATCCTGTGTGATATGCAATTTGATACTTTTAAATCGTCGTGTTTCTGTAATAAAAAATGGTAGGTTCCGATTAGTTGTGAAGTGAAGATATTTTGATCAGCGCTTAACATTGAGGTCTTCAGTGCTGGTGAGGGGTGATATGAAGTGAGTTTAGAGCGGCACCGGAATGATCGGGCAGGGGAAGCGGGAAATCCCCGAGAAAATCCGCACCATCCGGCACGATTCCCGACCCAGCCGGGAGTCGAACCCGGATCGCCTAGGTGTAAGGCGAGAGGTCTGATCCCTCGGACACCGCGGTCCCTTCCGATATAAGATATACCATAATTATTCTTCCTCGCCGTAGAGTGACGATATACGCATGTTGAAGTTGCTTCTTAAAACAAACTTCCTTCAATTCATACGAGCAAATGTGTATCCTTTGTAACTTTTACTACAGTGAAAATTCTGATTGCACTGTATCTATTCTAATTTTTACTGTAGGCTATGTTTTCTTACTATCTTTTAACTAACCTTGATGAGATATCCTTTAAAAAATGCGAACCAAATATTTGTTTGTACAACGGCGAAGACCAAGGCCTATTTCCTTAACATAAAACAATTATTTGTTTCGTAAACAAAAGGCGAAACCCAACTAAACTTGTATTTTAGGCATAGACATGTAACTCAATTGATAAAGTATTTACACGTGGCAGTTGAATATTTGGTTGAAGTAACTTTAATAATTTGTTCGGGACTAAACAAATTTTCTGGGTCCATCTAATTTTTTAATTTCGAGCACACATTGGTTAAAATTTGCAACTGGACAGTTATTTTACATTTTGTAACAATAAGTATTTTAATACTTGAAAGTATTTTAGTGAACCTTACCATTAGTACGAATAATCGGAATGAAATAATTTGTGACGCTCCATATTGTCACCACCTCAATTAATTAGGACAATAGTGATCAAGTGTAATCAATTGTCATAAATTATAGATTTAATAATAAACATGTCATGTGACAATTCATTCTTCACGTCATCATGTCAGGATGCCGACAAAATAAATTTCAAAAAGACAATTATTTATTAGGGCAAACATAAAAAAATATATTTTGTCTCTGTGGAATTAGCAGGTGCAAGTTGCTAGCGTTTGGGCTTTCTCGCCTCCCCCTACAGCTCATGTAACTCCCCTAGCTGCCGTCGAGAGGGGAGGAAAGCCGACCTTTAGTGGTTATGATACAAATGTTAAATAGTTATAATAATTTGAACATTTGTAGTTATAGGAAATAAGGAAAACATGTAGGGTAGCTGTCGAAGTGTAGCGGAACGAAATTGTATTATTATTGTAACAAATACGACAATGGCAGGGTCGGGGCCATCTTTTTGGAATCTGTCTCCTGATTGGCCCAGCTGAACCAAAGTCTGCAGGGCATGCGACGGGGAGGTAGGCGTCAAACAAGAGCAAGGCTATATTTGTAAACGTATTTTGAGACAGACATCGTCGATCCGCAGAAGACGGCGGGCCGGGTTGCTGCCGCCAGACGTCGTAAGTTTATGCATGGAGACGCCTATAAAGAGACGGCGTTGAATAAAGATATCGACAGGCCGGGGTGATACCGCCAAGCATCTTCAGTTTATGCATCGGGACGGCTACGAGTTGCGGTATTCGGACGGGTTATTTAGAATTATTTCAAAGCGTCACAAGTTAGCACGACAGACCGCTGACGACGCCATTGTAACAGTCGACGTGATTTAACTACATATTGCTGAGACGAGCAGGCGTATACGACAGGCCGGGGTGATACCGCCAAGCATCTTCAGTTTATGCATCGGGACGGCTACGAGTTACAGTAATCGGACGGGTTATTTAGGATAATTTCAAAGCGTCACAAGTTAGCACGACAGATCGCTGACAACGCCATTGTAACCGTCGACGTGATTTAACAACATATTGCTGAGACTAGCGGGCATATAATCAGTAAGTGCAATACCGACAAACCTTGTAGAACAACGGTCATGCCAGGAGATGATAGTAAAATTCTGCTACCCGGGTGAAACTGAACTTGCTGGCTTATTATTTCTCCATGCACTTACCAATGAACTTTATTAGTACGTCGCAAACTTACACAGAAAACGAAAAGTGAAGATATTGCGTAAACTTCGTGTATTAAATAAAACTATTTTCCGTAACAAAGCTTAGTTATCTGTAACTGCTAAGTAACACCCTTAGTTCATGTTGGTTAAAGTTTCAAGTATCGGCCGTGTTTCAGTATTTTTTTATTAATTCTTTACTAAGCTTTATATACACCAAACAGAGCGAGGTGGCTCTACAGTAACAAGTTCTACTCGAATTTGGAAGGATCCAGATTCGATTCCCGCCCCAGCCATCCTGATTTCAGCATTCCACGGTTTCCCAAAATCGCTCCTGGCGAATAGACCAAAGGCGATTTCTCTCTCAGTTTCTATCCTTGTGAAAATTTGTGTGTAACCTAGTGTGATGATTTCTACGTCGACGAGTCGTAAAGCACTATAAATAAAAAGAAAGCTCAGCCAATCATATATCTCGCTTTGCGAAGTAAATACTACACTTTGTGGCATCAACAGTAGAACAACAAAAACATAAGTTATTTCAGATATTAAAATATGTAACTAAAACTACAACGAAAAATTAGTTTGAACAACAAAAATTTCAAACTATTCCTATACAAATAAATTATTTGGTAGCACTAATATTTTTGGTCCGGTCCAACAATGGATCAGTGCAGAAGGGAGACTGTGAACAGACTTCAATGCTATAGTTACACGATAAATCTCAAGGATTGAAAGAATACCCAGTTCTTCTTGGGGGCTACATTTCGCTGTGTATTTACAGACATGGAGAAGACAGTGCAGGAAATTTCGTCGGCCATCTCGTGAGCTGGAGTCGGTCCTAAGTTCCCCTGGGGTTGGCAGTCGCGCATGGCGGAGATAAGCTAGGACACGATGATGTGCCCGGGGAGGTGGGGTAGGGAATAATCGAGATAAACTGGTCCTGCACAAAACTGCGCCTTCGCCTCTCCATGCCTGTCCGAACAAACAACACACAGCTCCGCTTATCTCTTGCTGTCGCTTTCCGCGGGAAGAGAAAAAGAAAGGAGGGGGAACTAGATTGAGTCAAAGGGGGTGAGCTGCACGGTTTCCTCACGAAAACTTTGTCCGCTGCTTATTAAAGAAGTTTTGGCCACTTTACGGTCTTGAAAAAGAAAAGAGATTTCTTCAACCCCGCGACGCGCATGGTAATGTCTGTCGGAGACGCACAAAAAAACAGCATTTATATAATTTTTTTTTTTGCTTGAGAAGGGAACTTTTAATAAGAACTGTCAAGTCGTTTGTTTTTACGTGCCGGGGTAAAATTATGTGTATGTGGTTGGGAGCGTTGATATGATAGGAACTTCATCTCCAAAGTGCCGGATACGCACAGCAGTATTTACTCTTCTTTTACGGACGGAGAATGATAATTTTACACAGTGTTAGCTAATGACAACGTGAGCTAAAAATGTGTTTTCAGATTTTCCATAAAATGAAAACCCTACCCTAAAATACTTCAAAATTCCTTTCAAAATAACTTTCATCAAGCATTAAATCGTGTACAAGATTTTATAGAGAAAAAACAGAAATTTATATACTTTGGAGAAACGAGCATGTTCATTGCTAGCGTCTGGGACTTCTCGCCACCATCTACGCTCAAGTAACCCCGTAGCCGTCGGGCGAGAGGGGAGGAAAGACAGCCTGTAGTCTTTAAGACGAGGATGTTAAATAGTTAATTAATTAGGATATAAGGAATTTTGGCCATTAAGAAAAAAATTTAGTGTAATTATCTGAGTGTAGCGTAAAGAAATTAAATAATTATTGTAATAAGTACGGTAATTGCAGAGAGTTGCTGTCTTCGAGGGACGGGGCTATATATCGGAAACTGGCTCCGGATTGGCCCAAGTGAACCAAAGCTTGCAGGGGATGTTGGCGCCAAACAGGAGCAAAGCTAGAGTTTGCTAACGGTTTTAGGACAGACGTCGCCGAGCCACAGTCGGGCCTTGATTAAGGCGTCGGGACGCCTGTGGACAGACGTCGTAGGGTCACGCAAGACGGCGCACCGGAGTGCTGCCGCCGGACGTCGTAAGTTTAGGCGTTGAGACGCCTTTGAACAGTCGTCGTAGGGTCACGCAAGACGGCGCACCAGGGTGATGCCGCCGGAAGTCGTCGGTTTAGGCGTCGAGACGCCTTTGAACAGTCGTCGTAGGGTCACGCAAGACGGCGCACCAGGGTGATGCCGCCGAACGTCGTCCGTTTAGGCGTTGAGACGCCTTTGAACAGTCGTCGTAGGGTCACGCAAGACGGCGCACCAGGGTGATGCCGCCGGAAGTCGTCGGTTTAGACGTCGAGACGCCTTTGAACAGTTGTCGTAGGGCCACGCAAGACGGCGCACAGGGGTGATGCCGCCGAACGTCGTCAGTTTAGACGTTGAGACACCTTTGAACAGTCGTCGTAG
>PNEQ01039854.1:0-21905 GCA_003012365.1 Medauroidea extradentata | reverse complement strand
GGTGATGCCGGCGGAAGTCGTCGGTTTAGGCGTCGAGACGCCTTTGAACAGTCGTCGTAGGGTCACGCAAGACGGCGCACAGGGGTGATGCCGCCGAACGTCGTCAGTTAAGGCGTTGAGACACCTAAGAACAGTCGTCGTAGGGTCACGCAAGACGGCGCACCGGTGAAATGCCGCCGGACGTCGTCAGTTTAGGCGTTGAGACGCCTTTGAACAGTCCTCGTAGGGTCACGCAAGACGGCGCACCAGGGTGATGCCGCCGGACGTCGTCAGTTTAGGCGTTGAGACGCCTTTGAACAGTCGTCGTAGGGTCACGCAAGACGGCGCACAGGGGTGATGCCACCGAACGTCGTGGGTTTAGGCGTCGAGACGCCTTTGAACAGTCGTCGTAGGGTCACGCAAGACGGCGCACCAGGGTGATGCCGCCGGACGTCGTCAGTTTAGGCGTTGAGACGCCTTTGAACAGTCTTTGTAGGGTCACGCAAGACGGCTGACCGGGGTGCTGCCGCCGGACGTCGTCGGCTTAGGCGTCGAGATGCCTTTTAGCAGAGATATCATCGTACGGCAGGCCGGGACGATACCGTCAGTTATCTCTAGTTTAAGCGTCGGGACGCCTACGGGTGTTATTTTTAAGTATTTCAAAACGTCACAAGTTATTTTAGTAAACCGCTGACGACGTTTTCGATTACGCAACCTTCGACGTCTTCCAAAGATAAATGTCGCTGAATACAGCGGCCATAAAATCATTAAAAGTCATACCTACAAACCTCGAAGAATAACGGTCTGCCAGGAGAGAACAGTAGTTCCTGCTACCCGGGAAAACAGAACTTACCGACTCATTATTATTCCATGAAAACACCAGAACTAAGTTAAATCATTAATAGCAGCGCGTGGCAGCAAGTAGTTACATCACCGGTTTGGTTTCAATATAAAGAACTGGCGATTGTAACAACTTTAGATCACGAGAACCCACACACAAATCCGAACATGTTAAATTTCAATTAGTTTAATGTGTTGTGTAACCACGGCCTAACATTTTATAGTAAAACTAAAATAAAATAGTTCGTGTGTTGCGTATGGTGGTGTACGTCTGATTTGTTGGCACATTTAGTTCGCCTAAGAGTGTAGGAGACCAAACTACTTTCTTAGTGTATGCAACCTCAAGGGCGCAGCCTACCACAGGCTTCAAATGCGTTTCAGTGTATTTGTAAGTATGTTTGTTTTACAGAAATATTTCACATTTGCCCATTGTCCCAATGTAAAAAGAACGAACTTCGGATATAGGATGGAATGTTATTGTTAAGGCCACGGTTCTTATTTATGCAATTTTAGTAAGTTTTTATTTTTTATTTTTTGAAATCCTGGAGTGGATTATACATCGCAAAACCGTTACATAGGAATGTTGGAAATAGCTTGTACTACGAAGCCTATTTTTTTTTTTTCAAAACTAAAATTTTTATAATTTTAGCTAGTTATTGACTTTAAGGAAATTTAATTTAGTCGAATATTAGCCACAATTGTAGCATCTTACATTAAAAAAAAAACGCTACAAAGTACAAACAATTTCCAACATGTCTATGTAACGGTTTTGCGATACATGCTCCCTTTCAGGATTTATAAATAAAACTCGCAAAAATAGCATAAACAGGAACCAGTGGCCTTAAGACAACATACTAATTATCAAAAACACGTACCCCACTGTTAGAGAAAAAAATTTTTTTATACTTCCGTACTTGAAAATGTACTACGAGATGTATTCGTAACTCAGAAACGCACACTGAACTTAGCTGCAGACTTTCCAACAATACAATTATGTGGTCACCGTCTTAAGTCCCGTAGTAAAAATGGATCGGCGCTTGTCTCACTGTGGCATTTGACGAGTGCTTCAAGGTTGACCTTGTAGCTCTTGTCACTTTTGAGCCTTTAATGTGCAAGTAAGCGGCGTACGTAAGAGTCAAATATTTACGAATTGTAGAGGTATAAAGTGAGTATTTTTAGACATTAAAAATTAGCTTGAAATTCAGTTTTATTTCCGTCAATTACGTAAGTACACGTCGTAGCAAAAATTGTACCAGAGATTAATTACCGAAGTGGTAACAACACGGTAAACATAATTTCTGTACAATAAAGTACGATTATATTAGTTGCAGTTCTGTTGGCACCAAGCTGGAAGTAGGTCTGCACATTTCATTGTTTTATTATTAGAAATGTTCAATTACTGTTTCTTGACTGAAAGAAACGTTTACAAACTATTTATTGAAGAAAGCGAATTAAATATTTACTTCTTCTACGAAAATATTTTGATACCAGAATAAAAATATGAAAAGCATCACACCTGATTCTGTTGACCCGACAAAATATGTCGTTTATGTGACAAAGTACTTCCGCCTGGCAATAAAATATTTGGTGAAGTAAATGTAACAATGTGTCTCGAAGTACACACACATAAATTTCGTTGTCCTAGCAAACCTTAATATTTGTGCACACCGTAGTTTGTAATCACATTTCGTGAGTTATTGTGCAATTTCTCTGACAATTAGCATTAAATTTGTACTTGTAAGTGTATTTATTAGGCCTATGCATTATTAAAGTACAAACAATTAAAGTAAAAGTGTTTCTACAGAAATAAAGTTAAAACTTAAAATTTGTTCACATATACATCTTCGTAAATGCCATGCGTTTTACGAGCCATGTACCTATTAGAACGTACTGTTTCCCAACATTCAGTCTTCGCCGTAGATGCTAATGAAGAATAGCCTACTCAGTTCGAGAGGTCCTGGGATCGTAGCTCAAAATTTTCTTACTGGTTCGGCACAAACATTTATGCACAGCCAAACAAATTGTACTGACCAAATATTACACTTGGGCAATAAAATACAAAGTAATTTAATTACAGCAACACAAATATTTATTTCGCTATATACAAACAAACTATTCGTTGCAACAAGATCATTTTAAATTAAATTTACTTAACCTTGCTCTGAGTGTGTAAGTTGTTTCTTAATATGATATCCGTATTAAAGTGCGTTATAATTAAATACAGGTTGAAGCATTTTAGATAAAATTTAATCATTCGTTGGATGCCCATTTTTTCATCATTATCTGACTTATTTTCAGAAAATATCAATACGCATAGCAACATTAAATATGAGTGAAAGTATGAAAATTAAAATGGAGCATAAAATAAATTTTTGTCAGAACGACTTCCCAGGAATATAAATTGACATTCAAGAAGAACACTACAATTTGCATCTATTTTTAAATAATTGTGTGAAAAGACACACGCCTACATTTTAAACAAATAAATATTTGTCTGTCACAACGAAAATAAAATTTATAGCGGTGAATGTAACTGCTCCGTAATCGACAACATTTTAAAAAATTCCTTATTTTACTGTTGTGTGAACTATTAAAAATATTACTAGTTCTTCCATACTGTTTCCGTACATGCTTTTAAATAAAATAAGTATACACGTTGAAGGTTATAGATAGTATAAGTATGCCAACCACGCATACAGTTTGAAAATCTCAATGTTATACCAAACTGAAAATACTTACAGTTAATAACGATTTCGTAGACTACAACGTCTCCTGTATAATAACAATTTTTTTTTAATTTTTAAACAATTCTTGAATTTTTTTTTATTTTAATTACCACTGTCAGCAATTATGTTTCAATACAAAACTATATTACTTTTTGTTTTATATAGCAAAATTAGTAGCCTACAACATCGTTATTCACTGTAATTTTTTTTTTTCAGTATAGTATATCAGTTAATTTAAGTGGCGTTCATGAAACCGTATCATGCAAATTTTGACGTTTATGAGTCATTACGCAAAAAATTATGAGTGATAAAATTTCGTAAGAGCAAAATTTAGTCACAATTTATGTCTAAAATAAAAAAAAATATTTTGTGTAAAAGTAACAAGATGTTACCAGCATAACTGATAAGCCTACTTTCCTCAAAGTGGATGCAAATTAACCCTGAAACTTAACATTGTATGCGTACGTCTAGGAATATTAAACAATAATATTTATTTAGGCACATAATAAACTAACTATACAAAAGATAAGTCAGCCTAGTAAGTAATATATGCGTATGTTTGATACGATTAGGGAACACATTTTCTAAGATGTATTTCTATCACAAATATAAAAAATATGGCCACCGTTTTCAAAATATTACCAAAGGATGAACGAAATACAGAAAAGTTAAGTCAGCTTTGTAAGACGTATATGTGTACCAAGTTTGATGAAATTCTATAATATATTTCTTCAGATGTGTATTGCTATGCAAAAAAATTTAAATATACCCCATTTTGAAAATATAGACACGGGATGAACTAAATACACAAAAGTAAAGTCAACTTTGTATGCAGTATGTGTGTACCAACATTGATGAAATTCTGGAAAAAAAAATATTTCCGAAGATTTGTACGACTACTATGCTAAAAATATAAAAATGGCCGCCATTATGAAAATATGAACACAGGATGAACGAAATTCACAAAAGTTAAGTCAGCTTTGTATGTACTATAGGTGTACCCAGTTTGGTGAAATTTTTAAAAATATTTCCTAACATACGAAATACTGTGCTAAAAACAGAAAAATGGCCACCATTTAAAAAATTTAAGAACACAGGATGAAGAAATACACTAAAGACAAGTCAGCTTTGTATGTAGTATATGTATACCACGTTTGAAGAAAGTCTAAAATACAGTTCCTCAGATATCTAGCGTGATCGAAAAATGTTAAAATGGCCATAATTTCGAAAATATTATAAGGTCGTAAACAAAATATACAAAAGTGAAGTCATGTTACTAAGTACTATACATGTACAAAGTTTGAGGATATTCGTTTCACGGGTTCAAAAGTTTTTAGGAGGACACAGACACAGACAGGAAGGTGATCTCGTAAGCCTACTATTTCCTTCGGAAAGTTGGCTAAACATATAATGACGAAAATTGCTATAGGCCGTGCTCATAAGTGTTTGTTGTGTGGTTGCAGTGGAGTGACAGCGACGAGACGCACATCGTGCTGAGGAACCTGAGCCACGAGGCGACGGGCCTCTACTCCTGTGAGGTGTCCACGGAGACGCCCATCTACACCAAGCCTTCCAACGACGAGGAACTCACCGTCGTAGGTGAGTGTCTGCATTGCCTCCTCCCCAACCCCCCCCCTACACACAACATATCATTTCTCTGCCTTGTGGTCCGAAATTATAAACATTTTTGTATACACTACAGAGAGTTTCTATGTACTGTCACAGAACTTTGACAAAGTAAATTGATTTTCCTTGTTAAATTATTCGTTTTTAAAGATACAATAATTTTCTTTGTAAAAAAACTTAGGAACACTTCGTAGTTTACAAAATTCACGGTAAACATATTTATACACAAGTAATATCCTCTTGTATGCATAGTGCTGGAATAAAGTGAATATTCATTTTAATTATGGGGTTAAAATGTTAAAAGTTGAGTCAATGAAATTTACGTCTGATATTACATATAAGCAAATAATGTAAAAGTCGAGGTGGTCTGAGAGTAAGGTGCGAGGCCGCCAAGCGCAAGGACGCACACTCTAAAAAAAAATTTGTAAAATTTACAAGGATATTTTTTGTACTTTTACAAATCCTTGTAAAAGTACAAAGAATACCCTTGTGAAAGCATTAGTTTATGAAGTTACAAAGGTAAACTTTGTAATACTACAAAGGAATTCCTTGTACCCATACCGACAGTTCCTACACTGTAAATTATTTTGTAAAATACGACAAGGCACTTCTTCGTAGTTGTACAAACTTTTGTAAATGTTGAAAATATTCCTTGTAAAATTATTAGTTTATAATGTTAAAAGGATTTTGTTTGCAAAAAAATTAGAAAAATAAATGTGTGGTAGACTACACAAATCGTAAGATCGCCGGAAATTACTTATGCAAAGATCAAAACCTCTGAAAAGTATTTTTCTAGAATAAAGTGAATATTTATATTAATTGCGTACTTTAATAGGAAGAATTATTACTGAACTTTACATATAATGTATATAAATAAATAGAGACATAAGAAATATGTAAATCACTGTGAGGTGCGTAGGTTCTAATCGTGGGGTTAGTGGTTCGAAGCTTAGCACCTCCCGAAATATTTTTTTATTGTTTCAAAATAATCTCTTGTATACGTCCTTTATTCAAAATTTATTTGATAAATAAGTTCAGCGTTATTTATGAAGTACAATGAACATTTATATTTATTATTTTCCTTATTGAAAATACAGCTACAAGGCTAGTGTTTGTAATTTTACAAAGCTATACTTCGTATTATTATTACAAGGATAACCATTGTAGTTTTACGAGGAATTTCTTTGGCAATTGGGTTTCCGAGGCTTTTCTTTGTAAAAGTACAAACATTTTTTACAGTGCAGGCTCCAATCGTGGGACTTACTGAATTTCTTGCTCAAAATAAGTATACGTAAAACTTATTTGTTTATGAGTTATATAGTGCATGTATTTACCATCGTGAAGGGAATAGAGTAAATATTTCAAATTCATATTTTTCCTTATTGCGAGTACAAATACAAGGTTATTTTTATAAGCTTTGCATTCCTGACAAGAACAATCTTCGCAGTTTTACGAGGAATTTATTTGGCAACTGCTTTTCCAAGGAAAGCCTTTGCTTGTAAAAAAAACTAGAATGTACGGCGCACCTCAGCTCTTGTGTAGTTTCCTCTGATGAAAGGCCGTGTGGCAACCACCTCACTAATAATTCAATGATCAGACGTCGACTTTTTAGACTCGCCTTTGACAACTGCAAGTCAGGAATAAATTGCGAAATGATTTGTGGGGCTTTCAGTAGCAGACGTAATCCACCAAAACAAGACCATATAAAATATTATTTGCTGAAATTTTCGGTTCCTAAATACCACGTGCGACCCGGCTAAATAAATAAAAAAATAAGTACCTTGTAAGGTTGTCAGACAATGGATAATTGATTGTGACCAGTGCGTGCATTGGACTGAGAAATATAGGCTATTGTTGGGCGAATCCGCGAAATTCACGCACTACTAATATTGTTACCAGTAACAAACTAACGAAGTATTTTGGACATACGCCATTTCAACAAATGGTGTGTAACAGGAAACCAGAGAATACACACAAACAAACAGACAAGTAAACAAACAAAAGGACTTTGTTGCCAGTGACTGAGTTCCTTGTGGAATTCTATGTTTACCTTTGTTTTCCAGATGTAAACAAAATCCTTTTGTACGTTTACTTGTCTGTCTGTTTGTACGCATTCTCTGATTTTCTCTGACACACAATTTTCTGCAATGGTGTATGTCCAAAATGCTTCTTTGGTTTGTAACTCACCCTCATTGTAAGAATCGTTCGAAATAACATTGTTACCAGTGCTTCGAACGTTCCACGACAATGGCTTTGAGACCAGATCAGAAAAAAAAAGAGCTGCCTCCTAGAGATAGCTATGGATGATGGAGGGAGATAAATTAACTAAGGATATCAATAAATTCTTTCAAAATACAAGAAGAGTTAAAGAAAATGGGTGGAGAGGCAAGACAAAATAGGGCTTAGACGAAATGCAGATTGACCGGGAGACCTAACTCAACAGAGAAAAATTTAGATTAGAAGACACGAAATTGGAAAGTTTTCAGGAGGATAAAACTAACACTAGAACTGGAGTAAAAGAGAAAGATGAGAAAAAAACTCTTACCGAAAAAATTAGAGAATTTTGGAGGAGGAAAAAGGAGGAGAGAATAGTGTAGTTATCTTACCACGGTCCGTAGTTGGCAATTAACGAATTTAAAAAAATATATTATTACTATGCATACGCTGTACATTGTACAAGTTTTCGTACGTTAGGAAGACATTTCAAAAGTATTGCAAAATATCTCATTCGTATTTAACACAGGCTATGTAGAGATGATGAAATTTCGCGAATTCAATGACCTGCATGTTAGAATTAAATATCCTATGCATACTCAAGCCCTGTCTATTCGTCAAATGTCCGCTGTTCCACTGAGTAGCAGCTAGTGGACAAATGGTCGAGGCTGGAGTATGCATAGGATATTTGATTCTAACAAGCAGGCCATTGAAATAACGAAATATCACCATCTCTAATGATATAGAATTTGTTTCTTTGTACTGTATAATCGCCCTCTAGTCTGTATAGTTTCATAATCTAAATTGAATGGTTGGCAATGCAGTACGCCAGCACACTATTCATACAAAGGGCAATCAAGGTCTTTTATTCTTGGTGTTACCAACCAAACAAGCAATTATGACGCTCCGTCGTTTCCTCCATAAGTAAACGTTCGAAGGAGGACGAGGAGCGACTAATAACACGCCCGTGGTGTCGCGTCAATTAAAGGATGATAGAATGTCGTTCACGATGGAGGGAGGGGAAGGGGAGTTAAGTCGACGCAACAAGTCCTCTCACGACGCCCGGACATTCAAACTACTTACGTCTGTCTCACGCTAAGCCAATGGTTTATTTACCTCCCTCCCTTCTTGGAGCGGGCCTTCAAAGCCTTACACCTGAAGGTTTTGTATATCTTGCAACCACGCAGTGTAAACGGGAGAATAAATGTTAAAATCAATGGCTCCTCAATCAATAAATGTTTAACATAACGTAACAATAATAGTAAAAGCTCGTAACTCCATATTATAAAGATTGGACATTTGAGCCAGTTTAAAACAACATAAGAAATATTGTTAAACGTAGATACAACAATTTCATTTATAATGTTGTACAAAATTATGTATTTTTTCTCAGTGGGAGGTAAATAAAATAGTTTTTCTCTCCTTTTTTCTGAATGGATGTGAAATGAAGTTACGAGGTTTTACTGTTAAGGTAACGATAACTCTGCTAAAGATAAAGATTAAATGTCAAATTCCTGGCCGAATTACGCCACTGAAATATTTGTAATTTTTTTATATATTACATCTAGTACCACTGATATTAGGTGAAAAGAATTTGGCACTACGTTATTTCAATGGCTTTCGTGCATATGTGCAGTTTTACTTCATTGTTATTGGCAGCGTGTCTTTTTACAGGAGCGTCATTTATTGTATTGGGCCAATCAGAGCAATGTTACTGCGACACTCCCCACGTTTGTGATTTGCGGTTAGGACCTCAAGACCCTGAGAGTTGAAAGCATCGTATTGCTAGAGACATGCAAAATTCGTGTTATTATTTGGTAGCAGACTAATCTGCGATTCAATTGGCCACGAACTTTCATGTGTTATGTCAATTACGTGAGTTACGTCTCTACCGTGTAAGTGTTCTCCGCGGCAAGTCACGACAATATCGGCCAGCGGGAGACGTCGAACGAGCCTATAGTCACTTGGAGTCTAGTCAGCTGTCAGAAAATAACGCGATTATTGCATGTCTCTACTTATTGCTAGAGACCTGAAAAATTCGCGGGTTCAGTGAGCTGTAGGCTAGCCTCCAAGAATATTTGTGAAATCGTGTAGACAGCAGCTGTTCATTAGCTGTCCGCTGACACAGTGAAATGGGCCTGTATTCATGTACAGTTTTATTATTGGCTCAGCTACTTCCAGGAAGTGTCGAGTAGGTCTGCGGCCAATTGTGATCGTGATACAGGCATATAGTTGCTGGAACTCTATCTTGCGCCTAAAAGAAAACGCGAATTTTTCATGTCTCTACTTATTGCTAGAGACAGGAAGTTTAGGGGAAACTATTTTTGCACCACTTAGTTTCAGTGCCTCACGCACACACCTGTAGTTCTGTTTCTTGGTTAGTGATTGGACGTTGTAACTCCCAGAGCCCGAAACAGCGCATGCTAGACGCAGCGTCTGAGGTAAGGAAACAGGCAGGCGTCAACAATGGCACAGCAGTGTTTCGATCGTTGGCTTTTTTCTATGGGACTTGAAGCGGTGTTCAAGTGCGATAAAATCATAATTTTATATTAGTATGAAATATTGTTAGTTCTGCAGGCGATACTTGTGAGCACATTTTACTCTTACGAAACAATTTTAGCTCTCATAATTTTCTCATAACGGGGCGTCAAAGTCAAAATTTGCATGTTCTGCTGCCATGCAAATAGTGAAAACCAAATGACCTACTTAAACAAAATAATTCACTGTGAACTTACATCCCATCAGCTATGCAATAAAACATCAAATAACCCACAACGTAATATTTTGAATTTAAAAAAAAAATCGCAAAAGTACAGAAAACAAGTTGTAAATTCATCTATTTTTTTTTAAACACAAAAACAGTTCGCAGGATTTTTTCAGTTTTTTTTTTTTACGTAACCCATAGTAGGTTATTTCACAGTGATTTATTTCACTTACGTAAGTCAATTGGTTTTCACTGTTTGCATGGCAGCAGAACAAGCAAATTTTGACTTTGGCGCACCGTTATGAGAAAACTATGAGAGCTAAAATTGTTTCGTAAGAATAAAATGTACTCAGAAGAATCGTCTACAAAACTAACAATGTTTCATGTAAACATAAAATTATGACTTTATCGCACTTGAACACCCGTAAGCGGTGACCCCACTATTTTATTTATGGAAAGTGCAAAGTCCAAAGAATGCTTCTCTTTTTTCGTTTTACGATTACGGCTTGTATTTTTTACATTACAGCAGCCTGAAAAAGCCGTTTTTGGCCATTTTAGGTGTCTCAAAACAATGTTTCTAAGCATGATATCTAAAAAGCAAAAAAATAGACAAGCATAGTATTAAATGTGTTTTATTTTCGTAGATAAAGATATCAAACGGACGTTTGATAGTATCTCTTAGAAAAACTTTCTCCTAACAAGCTGCAACAATGGTCGTGCTTCAGTTGTATAGGACTCTTAACTCCCTGAGTCTTGTAGTTCTATCCACAAATCACATACATGCTATGTCGCATTTAACCTTGTTCTGATTGGCGCAGTCAAATGAAAGACGGCACTGCGCACGTACATAACAGCCAATAAGCATAAAGTAGAACTGTAGAATGGCGCGTAAGGTACTGAAACATAGTTACGGTCTCTATTGACTCTACTTATCGCTAGCCATGAATAAGACCTGCAAATTTACACGTAAGGCATTGAAACAAGTTACTGCGAAATTCTTTTCACCGAAAATCAGGGGCTCAGATTATATCTCAAACTAAATTTTAAAGTTGATTTTGTAATCTTTTAACAATAATTTTATTAAAATAGTCTCTATTGTAGTATTTCTTAATGTACATTACCTAGCACATATTTGTTCGAAAGATATATAATTAAAAATTGTACAGTAAGAACTCATTTATTACAACACTGATCCCCATTTAATCTTCTTAACTACAAACTACGTAGGCAGATCTGTGTCACTTAAGTGCTCCGCCTAGCTGGCACATGAAGTGCATTGCAGAAGGTTGGCATAAAACATACTAATAATAATCCGTTCAGTATTTTGTAGTAGTTCCTAAAAAACAAACATAGTTTAGTTTGAGAAAGCTTGAGATATGAAGCAATGCTAGAAACTTAAAAAAAATTTATATTTCCTAGTTTTAAAAGTGACTGTAGAAACACGAAATAATAAGCATTATTTATTTGCTCAAAATTTGATGAAGCCCGTGTTGTAACATAGTGTAAAAATAGCGTTAAGAGATTAAAGGTATCCAAACAATAGATATGCTGCACTCAGTCAATTTTCTGTACTTATTTCGATTTACTAAAAATATTGTGTTCCCGTACTATACATATTTTAATTGTTGCAGGTAACAACAAGAAATTTCGATACATCAGTTTTCGTTGATTAGATTTAGATGATTTATGACATTTATTTACAGATCGATAGTACAGAGGAGCTACAGTAATTATATTTAAATTATGTCATCTGCTAAACACGTGTTGTGGAATCGTATTTTTTATTAGACAGTTATTAATTGAAATATAAAGTACACTCCAGGAACAACTCCTGTTTTACGTGTAAAATTTTTGTTCTGTTGTGGAGAGCACTTCAAACAACGCTACACCTTTCTGGTTTATATATTTTCCTTTTTCTTAATCCGAAACAGAAGTATCGGACATAAATTGATACGTAATCAATTAGCGCCTGCGAATTGAAACGCGCAACACCACACGCCGCGTTGTAGAGCGGGTGGTATCGACGTTCCCAGCAGGCGGCGCTGACAGGTAGTAGCTGACCTAGTGGCTTCCAGTGCTTCATGTTCGGAATAAAAAATTTATCCGCTGTCGGGAGTAAAAAATATTTCTTTTATAATCTGGTTTCACAATTTAAAACACAACAGGAAGAATATCACAGGTAGTTCGCAAAATAACTTACCTGTGTGTTTGGAACGTACTGATTTACAACTATGCAAACTAGGTCGTGAGCACAAGAGCTGCTGACATAGTCCATAACTGAAGTGGTTATATTTCATTTCAGAGGAAGTGTAAGATAGCAGACAGTCAGTGCAAAAAACGTAACGAATTTTCACCGTGTCGGTTTAACTTCCAGATTCTACACGAGAACTAAACAAAGCCAGAGTAAGAACTCCTTAAGTAAATAATTATGTTTGCGTTTTAACTACGTTTAACACTGTGAAATTTATTAGAGTAATTATTAGTATATACGGTATCACTTTAAGTATTTTCAAATTGCTTCAGAAAAATTTTGCGTAGCCAGAAATGCCACGTATTTGTTGTAAATATTTATCTGAGTACATAATATGTAGTCAATTAAATTGTAGTCAAATGTGAATCAACTTTGCATAAAGAATCTGATCCTGTGTAGTATCTAATGTTATGTTGAATGTCGTGTGTTTCTATTATGAATTAGGCTTGGTATACGTCTCTTTTTAACTTCTGTTTGTGTTTGAAGATCGTTACCTAGTGATTTCTCTAGACTATGTAATCACGCAAATTAAAATGTTTGTTTCAAGATTTTCATATTACAATTATTACGCCTAATTTATTATGCTTTAAAATAGTTCAATCACTTTTGATGTAATCTATGTTGTTAGATATGTACACCCAACCAAACTTGCAGCTAAGGAAGTTTAAATGAGTAATCTATGTTAAAATTAAATAATTCGTAAGGTAATAATATTGAAGATAAACCCGTCAAGCAAAAATTACCTAGGTAAAGAATCATAACAAATATTGCAACAGTGATCCCAAGAATGTTAGTTTGTTATTTTTGTGAAATACACATTTTATTTTTATTTCAGATACTAAGTATTTGAATCAATGAGTTGAGTTGTCATATGGTAGTATTCTCCCAGAAGTTCCAAGCACGCATATTAATATTAATTAATTATTTGCAGTCGTTACGATTAATAATGACATCTTGTTAAATTATTAATTCTGCCAGTTTCCCCGTTGATACTCCGTAGTACAATACACTAGTTCGCAGTCTCTCTCTCCTTTTTCTTGTATTATATATATATATGCAGACACAAACATACACGTGTGTTATAGTTATTTTTAAAGTTTCTCTAATATCTCTGCATCCCATATGATAACTGAATGACAATGCTGATAAGTTTCTTAAAACGTTTAAATTTTAATTTTCTCGATGCGCAAATTTTTTTCACAATTAACTGCCGATAAAACACAACCAAAATATGTTAACTAGGGACATTAAAAACTCATCACGATTCCTAAAAGTGGAGTTAACGAAAATGTGTTTCATATTTACCTGATATTCTGCTATTAGACGACAATTCGCGGTCAGCTCTAGAGAACACACATAGTAATGCATACGGGCTAGAGCCCACGATTTTTTCGCGAAAATAACTTTGCAACAGTTTGTTTCAATGCCTTATGTGCAGACATGAAGGTCTGCTTCATGGTTATTGGCAGAATGTATGATTGCACAGACGTGGCTCATTTGACTGTGCCAACAGGAACAAGGTTACTGCGACACCACACGTCTGTGATTTGCGGGTAGAACCATAGACGCTGAGAGTTAAAAACAGTTAATCACTGACCATGAAGCACGGCTGCATATGTGCACATAAGGCAATGAAACAAACTGTTGCAGAATTTTTTTCGCGTGAAATCGTGGACTCTAATACGGGCCCTTGGTTTTCGTGACAATATTATTGAACCAGCTTGTTGCAAAACCCGTACATGCAAATCTGCAGCTTCGCTTCATGGCCAGTGGCAGGTTGTTTTAACTCTTATAATCTTCAGATTCTACCCGTTAATCATAGACATGTAGTGTCGCAATAATCTTAATCCTATCAATTCAGCCGAACTAACGACGTATTTTCAATAAGACAAGCTGCCAATAACCATCACGCAGCTATACAAACGTGCACGTAAGGCACAAAAACATGTTTGTGAAAAAATATTTTTTTGCAGAAATCAATTGTCCCTAATAATATAACATTCAGTGGCACATTAGCCAATATCTCAGACGTGCGGCATCAAACGTAAACGACTCAGCAATAACAACAAAAATACAACAAATATGCTGAGCGAGACACGATGTTGTACGTGTGTTGTTCTTGTTTACAAAAAATAGAAAAACAAATATGATAATGGATTTTCAATTCACCCGTGAAGCCGATACTCGGAAATCAACTCCAAATATAAAGTTATTTCAAAGAAAAAATAACTTATTCTTATTTTATTTGTGACACGCTATTTAGATATGTGTTGCTTTACATCAGATAATTTTTATCTCATACTTAAATTTAAAGTTTATATTCAGGGTAGTATTACCTTAAAAATGCTGTAAGTAAATAAACTGCTCAAGCTTCGGGAAAGAGTTAACAGGTATTTGGGGCACTCCCAAAGCCAGAAATATTAACGGAGTTATGAGCATTTGAGAATCAGTGGAAAAATAGAATTTTGGAAAAATACTAAAAAAAAAAAAAAAAAAAAGAGCTTTAGATTAAATTACGATTCTGTGATGTATATTAAGTATGTTTGAGATTTTTAACCTGTCAATAAATCATCCTTTAAACCTTCCCCTTCACGAAAGTAATATAAGTGGCATGTCTCCAATCGTATATAACTTCTTTGCCGGTAATTTTTTTTAACACGTCGTGATATTTATTTGAGCAGAATATCGCCTGGAACAATAAAGGTCCACTTGTCGCAAGCGTTTAGACTGCACCATTTACAAAAAAAAAAAAAAGTGCACAACTGTTGCTGTGAAAGTAATACAATGCAATACCTGGTAGGTAGGCAAAATGTGCTACTTAAACCAAGGTAATTGGTTTGTTTATGCACCGTACTCTCAGAAAAACGCATTCTGTGATACCAAAAGTATGCTGCGAACAGTTGCCTAATGAACCTTAAAAATCCTAGCAGTAGCTTGGTAGATTATGTAGCATAAAAACTGGAGGTTTCGCAGCGCTTTTCTAAAACATTGATGGCTTATCGAAGAGAAAATTCACATAAAGACACAAACAATGCAACATCCATTACATGCTTTATGGAATATTTATAGTCCTTTTTGAAAGTTCCTTTCGCTGAATGAAGGAAGCGAGTTGTTATAAAAAGACGATATTAACGAAGTGTTACTATCACGTAACATATTCCTAAAACAATAAGAAACGTTTGTATTATCATAACACGACGATTTTTTTTTTTTTAACTTTTCAGGTTCTTTAATTTATTTATGTATATATGTACATATACACACACAATCGATCAGCGCGACAAATTAACGTACTATTCCCTGACTGAAACTGTATATTGGACATAGGGCAGTGACATCTAATCTGACTTAAAATAGTAACAGGAATCCTGCAGTGTCTGTGAGCACTTATGCGTGTGTACACACACACACATTAATTAGGGTGTTCTGTTAAATTGAAAAGAAGCAAGAGAAAAACTGGCTCAAAAAGAAAATGTAACCGTGGTTCTAAAAGAGCTCACTTTATCGCGAACCGCCTGTAACTGTCGAGAGAATAAAAAAGCATCGCGGTTAAACGAACGAAAGATGATATACGCTGCAGCATCTGGTTACAGCTGCACGTTGGTGTTCTCGGCGGCAAGAGAAAACATGAGACAGGAAGCAGTTTGCGTTGAAAAATCTGCTCGAGGTGCTGTGCTCACGACGACACTTTATTTCCTGTCGCGTACTTGTTCTTTTGGTCTTTCATAATTGTCGCGGAAATTGCCAAAGGGAACGAAGGAAGCAGCAGTATTATCCACTTGGAGTATGCGTAGGAGCTACTGAACCTCGCGACAAGAATTTTACACCAGCTTGTTTCAAAGTTTTAAGAGTGTTGCCTGGTTGGACATCTGTGAGAATTTGGTAGTGAAATTGAATTTGGATAAGCTAGTTTTGAAGATAAATACTTCAAACAAAAACCCATTTGTGAGAAATGTTATTGTGAATCACTGTCCGGAGCAAAATATATTAAATTGCTGTTTACTATTTTTTTCATCGTGTTGTTATACTTTCAAAATGTTCCAGAAATCAGGCTATATATTTTGGTACAAAAGGCTCAGGCATGAAGTATGGAATTTTGTATACAAAAAAGCCCGTGGTGGCATATATCTATTTTAAACAGGAAACGCAAAAAAAGCTAATATTGGTAACAAATTTTAGGTGCAGCGGCAAAGTGTACAGGAGAGCGAACATACCATCGCTGGGAAGATGGCAGTCTAACCTGTCGCAGGGGGCAGGGGGGGGGGGGTTCTGACTCTGTCAAGGCGAGCGAAGAGATAAGCTGTAAGATAATCCCCTGAGGATACTTGATGGAGGGGGAAGGTGGCATTTGTCATTGTGCTTTTCTACCGTTTCTTTTACGACAAACCGCCTGACAGAATTCCACCGACACTGATACTTATTCAAGCCCCCCAAACAACTGGTGGCTCACTCACAGATAGCTCACGCAGTGGAAGAGCGCAATGGTTATCGCTGTGTAGTGTGGACAGCTACACGAGCACAACAAATGGCTATAGCAGGTCAACCAGGCAACAGTGTGAAAGGGCGAGTTTACGTAAAATTTTAATTATTAAAAAAAAATTGTACGAGATATTGTTTGTTTTGTAGGCATGTGTCGTGACTATTTTTAACAGTAATGACATATTTCTCTAGCTTTCATAATTTTTGCGTAATGGCGCATCGAAGTCCAAATTGGCGTAAAACGATTTATACAGGAAAGGAAAACCAACTGACTTACAGAAATGAAATAATTCACAGTGTAGAACAGTGTCGTGGGCCACGCTAAATCGATAAAGTAAGCAAAATATTTTTAATATTTCATAAATTAATTTAAGTACAAAAATATTTTTTAACGAATTTTAAAACATTTTAAGAAGTAGCCAGTGACACGTAGTTTCAACATTAATTTTTTTTTATTTCATTATGTTCATTGGTTTTTGCGGCTTGTAAGAACGAAAAACGTGCAAATTTTGACTTGGAAGTGCCATTATGGGAAAACTAGCTGAGATATTTTTTTATAAGAGGAAAGTGTACTCCAAAGTAATGTGTACAAAACGAACACTATTTCATACAAATTAAAAATTACTTTTATTCCCCACCTGAATGCCCTCAACTGATTTTCGTTTAATTCTACAGGTTCATC
The DNA here is from genome assembly GCA_003012365.1 of Medauroidea extradentata. NCBI lineage: Eukaryota > Metazoa > Arthropoda > Insecta > Phasmatodea > Phasmatidae > Medauroidea > Medauroidea extradentata. The sequence continues at coordinate 4,404 of PNEQ01039854.1, read as the reverse complement.
AGTCAGAAGCCGATGTTAACTGAAATTCCAGTGATTAACATTTCACTAATAGTAATTAGTAATTCAGATTTAGAGTGATAGTGATTTTGTTACTTCCCTCTTTTCTCCCTTTTTACGCCTAAGTCTTATAGAAAGCATTACAAAACTTAAATAAGCCTAAACATACGTGGTATTTTTAAATAATTATTTAATCCCACACTTAATAAAAAAATACTATCATAAATGTCATGCACCTGCCTTTACTGTACGTTCACCATTGAGACATTCTCTATAGCATAAAAACGGCAGAATTTGCACGCGCATACCTGTTACTAGGAACCTGAAAATTTGCGTTTTATTTTGGGTAAACAAATGTCCCTTTTTTTTCTTTTTGCAGGTGGCTCTTGACTTGTTCGACATCATGTAAAGGCAATAGATGTAACTAAATGTATGCCCAACCATATAGTATCACAATGTCAGCTAGTGACCAGTGAGAAGCTGATGTCTTATTGAGAACATATCTATTCCTAGATGATAGTCTACAGGTCATAGAAGCCGTTGGATTTTTTCCGTTTTGACTTATTACTGAGACCTGATATTTTCTCATAAAAATTACTTGCAACAGCTTGTTACAACGCCTTACGTGCACACCTTCAGCTCTGCTTAGTGGTCATTGCAGTCAGGGGCGTCATTTGGTGTTACAGGGGAGGGGGGTAAATGCCCCTCCCCTGGATTTAGAATTTTATGTGTATAAATATATTTTTTGTATTTTTAAATGTAAATAATGCTAACTTAAGGACATAAAACTGAAGTTGTATTATTAAAGTATCTAATATATACATGCTTAATTAATGAAAAAGATGCAACAAGGTCACTGTCGCCAGAAAACAAAATCTTGCTATCCCCCTAGAAAAACCTGAAATGACGCCCCTGATTGCAGTATGATCAGCTGTGTAGTGACGTTCCTCATTTTACTGAGCTAGTCAGAAAACTGTTACTGCGTCACCACACGTCTTAAGTGCTGGTAGAAATTTCCATAAACCTAAGAGTTAGAAACATCCGTTCACTGACCATGAAGGAGAGCTGCAGATGTTTTGTAAGGCACTGAAACACACTGGTGCAAAAATATTTGCGCCAAAATTTCTGGGGTTTACCAACTACCCTTAATTTTTTTATTACATTCCATGTCTTGTCGACAACAAGGTCGTTAGAGGCGGTTAGACACTACTTTGCATAAGGAACTAGGAAATGTGTAGGACATGGCCTTTGCTGAGGAACCGTCTCAGCATTCGCCTGGTGCGATATCGGAAAACCATGGATAACCTAAAACAGGATGGCCGCAGCCAGGGATCAAACTCGGATCATCACGAATGCAAGACCAACATGTTACTATTGCGCCTACTTGCCTAGTTACGGAGCTTTCCGAGTTAATAAACTAGGACCATTTAAAAATGCTTTATTTATATTAATTTATACAATAATGAACAATCTTTAAAAGTAAAATTTTTTTAAACAAAACAAACGTAGTATGTTTGTTACTAGAGTCGAAGTTTTTACTTGAATATCGAAAAGATTACAAGGAATTGAATTTCAGATAAATATTCTAACTTATATAAATTTGTTTATCATATGTATTTTTCTTCTGAACAAATGATTTACATATAGTAACCTAGATGCTTTCTTTGTGAACACATTTCTTGTTAAAACAGTTCAGTAACTTTTTTGAAAGACAGCCTATTGAAAACGAAGCGTGTTGTCTTATTTTACGTCCCTTTCTCTCACATCTAGTCACACAGATACTCCCCTTCCAGTCAATCTCACCCCTTGGTTTCCACCCTTCAGTGTGTCTTCTCATACAAGAACACTCCCATCTGTTGCTCGAAGCGTGTGTCCGTCGGCCGCTTGCTTAGGTATAATTTATGCAGGGACGATACTTAAGGATGTTCAAGTGCGATAAAATTATAATTTTGTATTTTTATGAAATATTATTAGTTTCGTAACGATACTTGTGAGTACAGTTTCTTCTGACAAATCAAGTTCAGCTGTCATAAATTTTCTCATAACGGTGGATCTAAGTAAACCTTTGCTTGTTACGCTGCCGTGAAAATAGTGAAAACCAATTGACCTACTTAAATGAAATAGTTCACTCTGGACTAACATCCCGTAAGCTATGCAATTAAATATTGTAAACCCACGACGTAATATTTTTTAATTTAAAAAAAGCAAAATAAAAACATTGTAAATTCAAGAATTTTTCAAGTTTAAAGTAATTCTCGGTATGTTTATATTGTTTTATTACGTTGCCCATGGCATATTACTTCACTATGAATTACTTCGCTTACATAAGTCAATTGGTTTTCATTATTTGCATGGCAGCAGGACTTGGAAATTTCGACTTTGACGTACCGATACGAGAAAAATTTGCTTGCTAAAATTGTTTTGTATACTAGAAAACTAATAATATTTCATATAAATATAAAACTTGGATTTTATCGCACTTGAACGCCCTTCATTATTAATATCAGCATGGTTGTCGGGAACAGCGGGCCTGGACACGAGGGTAGCTGCGACGCACATCGAAGACAGCTAGGTGCCAGGACGCAGAGGGTACGCGCGCCACGGCTTGGATACCCGGCGGCCGGAGGAAGACGCCACCGCCTCATGATAGGGGAGAGGGTAGTGGAGGGGTGGGAACATGGGTCGATATCCGGGGAGCGGGACAGAGGAAGCGTCGCTCGTCGAGCCGCCAGGTCACACCTCGTCGGTACGGCACAGCGGGCGGTAATACGCCTATCCTTGATACAGAGCTGTGAACATCTAGGCTAAACAAAGACACGGGGGTTGTACTCGTTCTAGGTGCCATCGGCCAGTGGCTACACGTCTATGTGTTCCAAAGGAAACTATGTTTATATTGCAATGAATAGAGGTACGATTATTTCGCGTATTGATTCTAGTTTAGGTTGAATGACTACTGTGATAAGACGACACCTACGACTGCAAGCCAATGATAGATAAGGAAAAAAAGTCGTGGTGGTAACACGTGTTATGGTTAGAAGCCAACGGATATTTGATTTTGGCCAGTGTGTGTATAGGTCTGAGAAGTCTAGGCTGTTGTCAGGTGAATAAGCGAAATACTCGTGCCTCTAGCAATGACTAGATGTGGTGATTTGTCGCGTGAAACGTTGACTGTTTGCAAGGCTTCAATATAAATAGAGATGGTGTTTTATCGCGGGAAAAATTGACTCTTTGCTGGATTTCAACGTAAGTTCAGCTTGTTGAAAGATTACTGAAATTTACTTATACTCGAGTCAATAAGAATCCCACCATTGTGATATAAGATGCCTATAATTTTTCTGAAGATAGCTATGTTGTGCCAGACACTCAATCATATATGCAACAAGAAACTACAATGTTTTTAAGGGTATGTCGGTACAAATAATTTTCACGATATACCGCCATCTCTAATTATTGGTTAATCGCGGGAAAACTTGACTATTTGCTGGGTTTGAACGCACGTTCAGCTTACCAGAAGATTTTAAGGCTTCCACTTGTACGTGGAGAGTAGAAGGAAAATGGCGGATCGGGCGCAGGGGCTGGGGGCTGAGGTTGTGAGGTTGACCTTGACCTTTGACCCCATGACCTTGACCTTTGACCCCCGTGACCTTGACCTTTGACCCCTGTAACCCGAAACCCCGACGCCATCTTGTTTCCGGCCGCCATATTGTTTCCGGCCACCATCTTGAATGACATCAATTTCGAAAAATTAAAAAAAAATTAAAAAATTCCAAAAAATTTAAAAATTAAAAAAAAAAGTTTAAAAATTCTGCCATCTTGTTCCGACCGCCATCTTGGTGGTTTCTTCCGAGTCTTCCAAAAATTTTTTGATTTCGCATTCCATCCTAACCCCACATGCATTAAAAAATTAATTTAATAAAAATAAAATCTTTTTAATAAAAAAACTATTTAATAAAAACGTTTTATAAAATAATTTTATATAACAATTATTTAGTTAAAAAATGCATCGGGTATGCTCGGCCAAGCTCGTTAACCTTCGGCAATCTTCGGCCATGCTCGGCAACCTTCGGCTCGACATTCGTAAGGTTCACGTGATATGCAGTATACATGTATACATAACCCCTAATATTTTTAATAACTAAAAATGTAAAATCTATCTATATTATTTATTATTTAATTTCTTGCGCCCCATACCCGATCAACATAACCTTTAATACTTTTAATAACAAAAAATGTAAAATCAATCGTTATTATTTATTATTTAACAATACCCGATCGATTTAACTGATCAATTCAATCAATTAATAATTTTCGATTCAACCGATCAATTATCCTACATTCTCGAATCTATACCGATCGATTTAACCGATAAATTCAGTAATTAATTATGACACTTACTTGCACATCTCC
>PNEQ01039853.1:99954-110739 GCA_003012365.1 Medauroidea extradentata | reverse complement strand
ATAGAGGTTGGTGGCAAGAAAATTATGCCCCAGACCGGTCTACTTCTCTCCTGGGTGCAACAGCTCTAATAAGAGCAATACTTACGCTGTTAATAGCTGAATGAGTGTAGTCGCTGTTTGCGTGCGTAGCTCGCTGGTGCTCTTGCGCGCTGGCACGAACACGTACGTCTGCTCGCTACGACGGTCAAGCCGACACTCCCCCAGCACAAGGTGATGCCCTAGCGACGGTGGCGATTGCGGTGGTGGATTATCCAAGTTCACCAACACCGTATTAGAAAATTTAACCTAGGCTCGCGACTTCTACCCAGTATATATATTCAAAGGTATAGGTGAGTGTCCAGAGCTGTTCTTCTACGACCGTGCTCTCTTGTCAGTTTCGTAATAACAGTGTTTGAATGTGTGCAGAGTCCTATAACGCCTGAAATGTCTACCAACACGACAAAGTGGAATATTGCGTTTTATTAAGTTACGTAAGAACTTTCAGAACCCGCTTCGGCTATATTCGGCAAAAATTGACACAACTAATATTTTCGATTTTTAACAGTGAATCAGGACTCTGTTATTATTTTATGCTCATTGGCCGGGGATATGTTGCGAGCTGTCTTTCAATTCCTACCAAAATTCTACCACTAGAACATAAAAAATTATCACCAAAATACGCATAGAAAAGATGAATATGAAAAAGCAGAAGCTGTTGACGGGAACAATACTCTGTGGACGGGAAATAAAGTAATAATTATGACTGAACGTTACTAGTGATCCAGTTATATGAACGCGTAAATGAAATGAAGACTCGGTATCTTGCGAGCAGTCGTGCCGTATTTCAGCTGTAGCCTTGGCAGTGCTGGTTGTAAGCAATTATGAGGAATATGTTAACAAAGCTCGGTGTAGGCATTGAGAATGATAAGGTGTGAAGTATAACGTGAGTGTAACGCTTGTTAACTCTGCAGACAGTGGAACCTGTGCAGAAGGCCACTAACGTATAATTCCCTGACCTCGAATGCCGTCGTAAATGTACTTCATTATTATACAGTAGATACGTTTTGTTTACATTCAACGAAAATTAATTTCTGGTGGGTTAGCTTGCGATAAATATTGTTTTGCGAAGGTGAAGTGAGAGGGTTTTACGGCCCTTTAATAAGGGCGTTCACGTGGCAAAAAGTCATAATTTTATATTTTCACGGCGTAGTGATCACTTTATACACGTTACCTGTGACTACATTTTCCACTTGTAAACATATTTTAACTTCATAGTTTTCCCATAGTGACATGACAAAGTCAGATTTTGCAAGTAACGGGAACATGGTAATAACAAAAAAAAGTGTCTTACTCGAATTAAATAATTTACACTGAAATTAGTTATCATGGGTAATTTGCTAAAATATTTTAAAACATACAATAATACATTCTATACTTAAAAAAATCTTAAAATGATAATTTACTTGATTTATGGCAATTAAGAATATTACAAAAAGACTGTTGTGTGTTCTAAAATATTTTAGCATATTGCCCATAATATATAATTTCAGGGTAAATTATTTCGTCCTCGTAAGACACTTGATTTTTGTCATTACAATGTTCCCATAACTTGCGAATTCAGACTTTGGTATGCTGCTATGGAAAAACTACGAGTTACGTCACAAGCAACGTGTATAAAACGAACACTATGTCGTGCAAATATACAATTATATATTTTTGCCCCGTGAACAACCTTAACAAGGTTTTAAGAGCCGATGAGGTAGAAGTGAGGTGAAGGAACATCCAGCTCGAGCCGGGATTCGAACCCAGCACCTCTCGCACCTTGGACCGACGCCTAATCGATTGTTAATTTTTTTTTGTGAAAAAGGCAACATTTCCGAAAGGACAATTATTTTAACGTTAACACATTTTTTTTTGTGTCCCTAACATAAAAGTGTTCTTTTACGAAACCAGATTTGTGGTGTCGCAAAGTGCTGAAGTTATTGTCGCAAAGTGCTGAAGTTATTGTCGCAAAGTGCTGAAGTTATTGCGCCCAAGTTTGTTATGGTTGACGGGTCGTAGTTTTGTAGCTCGTCCTGCTTGGCCTCTGTAACAAAAGTTAATGTGAAATACGCCTGTTATATTAATGACCTACAGCTGGAGATTTTGTAAATAGGAACCTTTATTTTAGGCTGATATTTTAGTCAAATTAATTTATGAAATAGGTGCAAAATGAAAGATGGGCGAGTTAAGAAATGGATCCGTACTTCGAAATTGTAATGGAATTTTTAATTTTATAGGACCGTCGATTACGTCTAAACGAAACTAAGTAATTACATTTTATTTTTTTTTTTTTTTGTAAATATCGCTGTTATCTGTCTTTGTGTAACAACGTGTAACTCATTTTGTTTCTACTAATTTATCTCGAAATAGACCAGTTTCTGTTACTTTTATAACATTAGTGTTGTTACGCAATATGTTTGTGGATATGTCTCAGTTTCTTTTCTGAACGCGCACTAAGGACATCACTGTCGGCAGACGTATAAATGTAATAATCTATTTTCGTCAACTACTTGGACTGTACTAACATGTTAGATAACTTGTTAGTGTTTTTCTGAGCAGGTGTGCGCCTGTTTTCAATTTGGCTTATGTATGTACGCCATTATCATTCTAATCCCACCGAGTAATAAAGCATAGGGCGGTAAATGGCATCGGAATATTCATTTTCCTAAACTGATTTTTCTTCATTCACCAGTCTCCAAAAATGTGCTTTCATACGAACTCAAGCCAATGTGTGCAGGTAACATGCAGATATTTAAGGAAAATAAATTACTATTTTTAGCTTCCTCACACATTGCATTTAAAGTATATTGACCTCTGTTGTGACTATTTTGATTTGATAATTTTAAGGGTGTTCAAGTGTGAGAAAGCCATAATTTTATATTTTTATGAAATAGTTAAGTTTTGTAGACGTTACTTTTGACGAAACAAATGTAACTCTCGTAATTTTTTCATATCAGTGCGTCAAAACCAAAATTTGTATGTTGCGCTGCTATGCAAATAGTAAGAACCAATTGACTGAAGTGAAATAATTCATAAGAAAATAACGTTCATGGGCTATGTAACAAAACGTTTAAAACTATCCCAAGTGATATATTTTTAAATTTAAAAAAAAATGCCGAAGTTACAACTTATTTCCTGTACTTGTTTCCTGCGACTTTTTATTTTCTGACTAGTTTAAAAATATTTCGTTGTGGGTAAGTGTCATTACGTAGCCACTGTGATTTACTTTATAACTTTTCACTATTTGTACGGCAGCGCAATATGGAAATTTTAACTTTGACGTACCATTATGAGAAAACTAAGCTAGCTGAAATTTCTTTGTAAGAGAAAACTGTGCTTACAGTCATCGCCTAAAAACTAGCATTTCTTCATGAAAAATATAAAAATATGATAATTTTGTGTTCTAGTGGTAGAATTTTAGTAGGAATTGAAAGACAGCTCGCAACATATCCCCGGCCAATGAGCATAAAATAAGAACAGAGTTCTGACTCACTGTTAAATCGAAAGTAATAGTTGTGTCAATTTTTGCCGAATATAGCCGAAGCGGGTTCTGAAAGTTCTTACGTAACTTTATAAAACGCAATATTCCACTTTGTCGTGTTGGTAGACATTTCAGGCGTTATACTTTATTTTATTTGTATAGAGATATTCTTCGATAGGCAGATTTATTGAACGTAACAATGTTTAAAATTAAATCTAGGTTACAAATATATATCTGAATCACGTCTTGTTAAATGGCTATTTGAACTGTTTCAAGCTCATTTCAAGAAATATACTCTGCACACATACAAACACTTGTTATTACGAAACTGACAGAAGGCACGGTTGTAGAAGAACAGTTGTGGACACTCGCCTAGCTACCAATGTATTCTGCTTGCCCCCTTGTTGTTTGGATGCAGTTCATTAAGTTACTGAGAGTGTTGTACATCTTTGGCGCTGCAATCAGGACGTTCAGACTCAAACTCCGCCACTTTTTTTAGTGTTAACGTTATAAAGTAAATAAATATTGCTGGAGCCATTCTTTATTTAGCATTGTGAGCTACGGAAACATTACATATATTGATAAAAAAAAATACGTTTTGATCCATTGTACATATCTTTATAATGTAAACACTGAAAAAAGTGGGCTGAGTTTGAGTCCGACCGCCCAGACTGCAGCGCCTAACAATCACAACCGACCCTCTCGGTAACTTGGTGAACTGCAGCCAAACAAGGACGTCAAGCAAAATACATTGGTAGATAGGCGAGTGTCCAGAACTGTACTTCTACGACCGTGTGAATTATTTTTATAAGAAAACTGGCGGTACTTTGGCTGCAAAAATCTAAAAATTATGATGTTTATTGCTACCAAAACAATTAAGTACACATTACAATACATTTGTGTCAAAATACTGTGTGAATTTTTCAATGTGAAAATTATGTTGCTTTGAGAAAAAAAATTTCAGAACTACTGTTACACTATCATGTGTGGCGTTAAACTATATGACTAGCAGCCGTCGTTCTCGTGGAAAGTTCCACATGACTGAAGACAATGGAATGTCGCTTCTCAAGACATTCACTTGATCAGCGAGGTACTATTACGAGACGCTAACTTGACACTTCCTGCAGGAGTGCTGACGACGATATACAACTTAGGGTTCATAATCCACAAGGAAACAAAGAAACGCAAGGCCATAAGTCCCAACACAAAACACTACTCCTCACTCGGCGGAAGGTTCGAAATGTTTCTTCTTGACTTGGCATTCACACCAATTCGCCCCGCGACATAACGCCGTAAAATGAATTCACAGTACCAACGTTATCAATGTCAGTTTTTTTTTTCCTTTTAAAAGTTATAGTCGAAACGGGTTAACTACATCAATAGTTAAGAGTGTTCAAGTGGAATAAAACTCTCGAATGAGTTACGTGCAGTGGCGGCACGTGGGTTGTTGCCAGGTGGGGCTGCAGACTGTCGGAACTGTACACACTTGATGAACGCGCCGTAGACCAACGAGCATGAAATATTTGCCGGCTACTAGATCTGTTGTGACCACTCAATAGTAAGGGGCACCTGCACATCAGCGTGTCAGTGACTGTAGAGTCGACCAGCGCACAACCTTGTACAGCTCTTGGCAACTGCAGTCCTACCTGCCAACAACCCACGAGCCGCCACTGGTTTCGTGGTATTTTCCGCGTTGTTAAGTGTGTCGTAGGTGATACGGTAAGGAGCAGGTATTTTCGAGGGTTACATTTAACCCCAAATTTGTTAGCTGTTTTCAGTAAAGCGAGATCTTTTGAAAATTGTCTTGTCAACAAGAATAATAATAATGTATACATTATTGTGGTCTCAGACAGACGTTAATTTTGAGTGCTTTGAAACCCATATTTTCAGTTACTTAAGGCCTTGCTCTTAAGTTTACATTGTTTTCGCGACGGTTATTTATTTAAGCTTAAACGAGAGCAGATATAAAAAAATCTGTCTGGCAGTTTTAAAATTGTATATGCCGTGATAGCTAATTTTTTTTTCGAAGCAAGAAATTCTACGGTTTCTGCTAAAAAGTCAACTAACGAGAATTTCGTTAATTTGGTAATTAGTTAAAACCAGGGTATTTATTTACTGCCTTGAAAAAATCAGCCAACATGGAGAAGACAATTAAAATCGGCCAGACAGGTCTTCGATATCTGTTCTCGTTTAGGCGTATCGCCCAAAAAGTAAAAACTAAAGAGCATGGCCTTTAAAACTGCCATGTAAACTGACAGAAAATAAAAAAAAGTTCCTAAGGATTCAAAAGTGTTTACTTTACCGTGAACATCCTACAGCAATATTTTTTCCTCACGTTCCCACGTGTGAGAAGACCGGATTCCTCACACTCGCCAGGAGCTTCAAAGACTATTCGTCACTGCGGCGTGGAATACATTTAGATGGACCGTAAGAGATTGTAATTAGTTGTGGAGACGTGATCAGAATGACTCCGGGGTCTGTAGGACGTGGTCGCTCACCCTCCTTTCCTCTGTCCTCTCATACTTGCGGTCGCTTTGAAGGCGGCCGCAGTGCAGCGACCAGTCGCCGGCGCCACTGGATAGAGGATCTGCGATACCCCCCCATCCCATCCACCTCCATACCACACCACTATCAGCAACTAAAGAAAGGCTCGTACTCCGAAGCATACACAGAGTCGAAAAATGTTTTGTCAGTATGGACTACACTGAAATTTTTTGTAGCGGTTACAAAAATTTTTTTTGGAGTCACTGCGAAACTTTATTGGTTGCAGCAAAAATGTTTGTGGTCACCACAAAATAATTTGCAAGGTTCTTGATGACAACGTATTTTGTGGTTACCAGTAAGGTTTTTTTCCCCCCCAGTGTACATAATCTTTCTTCGCAGGCCTCCATTTATCCCACGTTTCCTGCGTCCCGCTAGTTCAGGTTAGTTTAAGGCCAGGGTCCATCAGTCCTGCTCCTTTCACGATAATTATTTTTTATTCCTGTACGAGAGCAGATTTGTTGAAAATTGGTTTTACTGTGAAGTATAATTTTGCCTCGACAAAAAATCTTACAAATTTGGCTAATTAGTTCGTTAATGGGAATTTCCTAGATTGCATAATTAGCTGAAACCATTGTATATTTTGTCTTGAAAAAAATAGTTTACGTAGTGAACACTATTTTTAACAGAACTGCCCAACAGTTTTTCGATATCTGCTCTTGTTTAGGATATAAAGAATGATTATCGTAGAAACAGTACAAATTATGGATTATGGCCCTAAAATTCTGTGCGCCAAATAAGGATAGTGGTTTGCTATGTAGGAAACGTCGTTAGCTATTATTATTTTTGTTGTAAAAGAAGGGGGAGGAGGGGGGTTGGAGAGAGACAGGGTGAAAGACATTCTATACAAAATAGATTTTTCCGCTCTATTAAATCACTTCATGATTCGATGACAGTGCATCACGTTAACATGACCCGAAATTGTAGGTATTTGTATAGTCTGTTTCATATAAGAATTCCACTTTTTGACAGTTGTGTTTGCATTTATTTTGTGAGTTGTTTCCATGAAATAAGCAGTGTTTTCCTCTGCCACAAGTAACTTTTGCACAAAACTGTGCAATTTATCAAAATTAAAAGTAATTTCCTGCAGAAATTGGTACACACGATAGCCTTCAAAACTGTCAAAAAATTGAATTCTTTCGTGAGACAGACTATATGTAGGTCGTAATGAACAAATACTGCATGGAAAATTATATTTTGCTACGAATGATACAATAAAAGAACAAAAAAATGCATGTTATTGAGCAGGAGGGTGTATATTCCGTACTTTACCACCACTACCCTCGCTTGGCTTAATGACGTCCATGAAAACTAAAATAAAAGATAAAATTAATATGTGTTGCTGCAAAACGTCGCGTACGTCGCATGCGCGGGTTCTCGTTGCACTCTTAGTACAGCCTTTCTGTAGGTGCATGTCCCCTTTCACCTCAGACCTTGTGGGAACCGCTGTGGCAGGAGAATGATGATCAGGGAGAAGGGGGTGAGAACGGAGTGGAAGAGGGCCAATCTGTATTCATCGCGGGCCGCCCAGGACTCCGAACTGGCCAGGAATGAATATTTATACCCCCATTTACGCCTCTGGCTGCCGTGCCCTGTCGACTGCATGGACTACTGCGTCCTGGGGGAGGAGGAGGGAGGGGGGCGAAGAGAAGGCGTCAGGGAGATCGAGTTGTTAATTCCGTCCGGACGTTATTGACGCAAGGGCGTTTACGCTGGAGCTCCGAAGTGGCGATAACGAGCGTGTTCAGACCGGATTGATTACGATTCTCTGGCCGACCGCCTCAACTGCAACCGTGCGTTTTAGTGAAGTAGCCGTTACTTAGTAGACTGCGTAATTTGGTGGTCACACTACTACTATGCTGCTTAGCTTAGGGACTTACCGTCATCAGACATTATCATCTGCTGAGATTTTTAAATGTTTGTTGCAGTGGGAGTTTACAATTACAATTTATTGGTTTGTGAACATACGCCATTGCGTATGTTTTGCTGATTTAGCCTGTGCTGAATGACAAAGTACGAAGAAGAACGAGAGAAAACAAATATAAAAAACACGTGAAAACAGAAACAAAAAGGAAGCAATCCCAGAAGAATTCAGTCAAACTGAATTCCTCTGGGATTGCTTTTTTTTTTGTTTCTGTTTTTGCGTGTGTTTTATATTTGGGTTTTTTTTTTTTGTTCTTTTTAGTACTTTGTCATTCAGCACAGGTTTGATCAACAAAACATGAGCAGTGGCGTATGTCTACGAACCAATAAATTCTAATTACCATCTGCTGTTTAATTTTCCGGTGTTTTGGTATGGTTCGTGTGAACCTGGGTGACGTGGTCTTGCGGGGTGAAATGTTGGATTTCATATCATTTACTGAAGACGATTTCATACCTTAGATGCACTATAATTTTTTTTTTGTGTTAAAATAACAAATATCGTTATTTCACTTGTACAAACCTTCGAAAAACTACAAAGACTTCCCTTTTAAAATATTTTGTTTGTGGATGTATAAGGGTTTTCTTTGTAAAAAATATAGGAAAACTTTGTTGTTTACTAAAATCAAGGAACTGCCGGAAATTGGTAAGCATTTTGCTGAAATAAAAGGAATACATTAACTCTGTACTACGAAATAAAAAAGTAACGTAATTAACTGTACATAAAATATATACAAAGAGAAAGATTAATTATTATGTAAGTTACGGTGGTCTTCGTGCGCTGTCCTCAAACACAAGGATGCAGGGTTCGAATCCTGATGCGTCGATCAATTTTACTCAAAATAATCTTACTTCAGTGTTATTTTGAATATGTATTTAAAAGAGTTCAACTATCATGATTATAATTAAATAATTAAAATAATTTTTTCCCTTGATGCAAGTACAAATACAAGGCTACATCGAACTTGTAATCTTCCGAACCGCACTATTTTCAAGCAGCATTATTCACTTATGTATTTCTTCGCCATATGACTCCAGTACTTATATATTGAGTGGGCCAAAGTCTTCTCGGTTTACGGTACTCTAATAGTACACGTAATTTGCTTACTGCATGTATATAATAAGCATGTCTGTACCCTTTCGGTCAAGAATTGTACAGATGGTGTTGTACCCTAAAAGCGAGTATTATATGTGATGTGCAAATAATAAGAACTGCAGCTTATATACGCGTACAACTTACCTCTCGTAGTAACAGCATACGTCTCGTAGCAATAGTCCAAAGTGGCGACCGCCTACATGAACACACGTTTGGCGACAGTGCGTGAAATTTTGCCGCACTTATGTGTTCCTCGCATGTATTTTTGATTTAAAAACCTTTTAGCGCCTGGAGTATTCATTGCAGACTGGTGCTTGCTTAGCTCGTATCATTCCACGTTGAAATTCCCTTGCAATTTGTATAATTTTGCCCCAAAATGTGCTGACATGATATACAAGTTTTTTTTTTTTTTTTTTTTTCCATGATATCAACTTTGATAAATGGCGAAGAAGAACGAAAGTAGCAAAATGTTCCAGAGAATAGTATCAAAAAGAAATGAAGACCTGGTTTAATACCTTGTTTATTCTTGGTTTCCAAGTTCTGGTCCAACTTTTCTTCATTACTCAAGTTTATTCTCTATTTTTGTTCGCTGTTATAATCATTAAGTTAAGTTAAAAAATTGTTGTAGATTTTTATTAATATTCAGCTTTATAGTTTTATGAGCATTAAAAAAAGTGTTAATATTTGCTTTCTGTATAGGTATGTAGAAATTTGACCACAGGCTAGGTGAATATTTTGCTAGTATATAAAGAAAAATTATATAAAATTAGTTTTGGGTTGTTCATGGTTAACTGATGTATTAAAATACAAGTACATGTATATTTTTAATCAGGGATATTTTTTTTTCTTTCTGGGGAAGTGGATAGTAGTCGGTCGTGTATTTTAAGTTTTTGAGCCATAAAATTTATACAAATTGTATTATCAAAAATTTCTCTGTGACAAGCGTAGGGCATATTCTTGGTTAACTGCTCGACATAAATAATAATGCCATATTTCATTAATTTGTCATGCCGAATCATTGCAAGAGAATTCTTTAAAGGTAACCTATAATTCCCTTGCAATGATTCCACATGACGAATTAATGAAAAAATTATATTATTTATCTCAAGCGTTTTATCAAGAATGTATCCTATGCTTTGTCGAAGAGAAACTTTTGATAATACAATTTGAATAAATGGGGTGATTGGTCGTTACGAATACGAGGCGAGTGTTTCGCCACAGTTCCACTTGGTTCAGTAATCAAACTAAACGTTACCAAGGATGTAATGAGTGATACCATGCTTATACGCACGTGACATTACAGAAAACTTGCTACCATTACGACAGTTTCCACTTTGCTTACCTTATAAAATCAGCTATTGTTTTTTAACAGTAATTGTTAATCGGATCTTGAATCTTCATTTACCATTACGAGTTCAACGCCAACGTTGTTCTCTGTATTTCAAACAGAAGTTTCCCCTCCCCTTCCCTTCGCAAAGAGTATTTTCAAAAAGTGTTCACTTAAAACAACGGACTTCTTATTGTGTGTAAACCTCGTGGCAGACTAACAGCTTGCATCTCATTTGTGAAGGTGCCAAAAAGATGTCCGGATCGTGAAAGCCTTTCGGTCGTCTGAGGCCAGAGGGAAATGTAAAAAGCGACCAGCTTCATCTGTACGCGAGGAAGCGTCACGAACCTCGGAGAAGTGTGTATGTACTTCAAGGGTGAAGTGGGGGGGGGGGGGGGG